>LUCG01277685.1:0-19329 GCA_001633085.1 Carthamus tinctorius | reverse complement strand
ATATATACACACATACATACATACATATATATATAATGTGATATTTATATTTCAATATATGAAACTTGTTTGTTTCATATGATTTATGCTTATATATTAATTGGTCATTCAATTCATATGAATACTTATTATGAGTAGTGTCTTTAAGTAAAATCCATGGATAATTAGTTAAAATGTTATATAAATTGGTTCAATATAGTGGATGGATCAATCAGACTCGATATACAACTTGCAGTAATATCCAATGGGTACAACTGGTCCAATTTGATTGTCAATCCGGCACATAGGGGAAATCTGTTGGAAATAGAGCTCTTCGAAACTGAAAGCAATATTCCACCTTCTATATAAAAAATAAATAGGTTGTACTTGTCAAAATTCAACATCCAACGGACGATTGGATTGGATAGTTTGCACCCAAATGCATTGCATTTGAACCACCAAACACCCCTAATTGATATAATAGTCTTAATCTCTATCTCATTCATCAAAAATCTATTACACACACACATATTTATATGTATATTGGTTGGGTTCAAATGTAAACACGCTCAAAATAATAATTAAAGTGACATGTGACTATGGAACACGGTTGACGCAAGGGTGCACAGGCCTTGGCCCTCGACATAGCTCTCAGTCAAGGTCACTGTAGTCACATCATTCACATGTTATTTCAGTGCAAAATCACATGTAAAATAGGTGTTCTCGTGTTTTCTTATTTAAACCATGTTCCCGTTTGAACCTCCCTCATACACACACACACACACACACACCATACTTTACCTGGAAAGTCTATATGACTATATCAGGCAACTTTCATACACACAATATGGAATGAAAAGAAATGAAAGAAAAGGGGCTTTCAGCACCACAAAGTTAACACCTAGAGTCATGGTACATCAAATTCCCCTTGAGGTGCCTGCCTCATTAAATAAGCACCCCTAAATCCCAATCCTTTTCCTCTCACCTGTCCTAAACAAATGTGGTATGCAACTGCATGTATTGAGCTATCCACATTTTCATGTGCACCCCATTTTTCTCACACAAATGAAGGTGGAGGGAGAAGACAAATGTAAAAGATGATCATGAACTAAAAGTGCCTAGTATCACATACTTAGTTTGCTGTTAAGCCTTAGCGTCAACATGATCTTAGTTGGGGTAAGTCAGCATTAAAGAAACGCTAGATAATGCTTATGAAGAAAACATAAAGGAGAATGGGGAGACTTCTTTGTACATTGTGGATTCACTCTTTCTTAATTCCTCACTTGGATGCTAAAAGGAGAATGGTCACCTTCTTTTTATAGGAGGCTCCAACCCTTTAAGGTCAGATCTAGACCCATGAGCGATATAGGTCCTACTACTTGCTCCTAAGACTATTACAACTATAACTCTATAAGCAATATCAAGGTAGTCAAGTTGAGTTCTGGAAGCAGCACATCATGCACCCAAAGAAGTGTCAATATCTTCACCTCCCACGGGTCATTGTACTCCTTCAGCTGGGGGTATCCAACATGCCATTTTTGTCAGCTACATTATGCATGCACCTGCCAAACAGCCCGTGTACCTTCAAGGTTGGCCTTCATACATCCTTTTGGGTTTGAAGGTATGTTAAGTTTTTAAGCACCTTGCTTTAAAATGAGTTTGTCTTGGTACCACAAAGTGCTAGCTCAAATGTTGTTCTTGTACCTTTGTCAAATCAACTCCCTCAAAGGACAAACTCTTGATTACTTTTATGTATGAATTACTTTTCATTTGTTTGTGGTTAGTTAATTGCAAAAGATTATGCCTTTCAATTACTAAGATAGTCATTGTTTTGTTTCCCTTAGTCATTATGTTGCAAGAGCAAAAAAGTTCACCATGAATTGGCCAATCGTATTCTAATGTTCCACTTGAACACTTTCTGTTTTTTATTATTCTCAAAGGATTGTTAAATTATTAGCTTCAAATTTGTAATTTGGATGTCACTAAAAAAGGAAAACACTATTGTGGTCTAGATAAAATAAATATACTTGTGCTTTTTTTTTCTATCTGTGTTGGTAAAAGACAAACGCTATTATGGTATAATGGACAAAGCAAGCACCCTTGTGTTGGTCATTCTAGCAATGACTTCTCCTTTTGTGTTTGACATGATCTTGGAATGCAACTCATGCCAACTATCACAAAGTTACTTTTATCCTTGAAGCTTTGTGTGGTTTTAGACCACCTTATTTCAAATAAGTTAGCAATATGGAAACAATTGATGATGGCTACCGATGGAGGCCTCCCTCTTTCATACGAAGCTCCATACGTCTAAAGAAGAATCCCAAGAACCTTCTAAGTTCTGCTATATGCTCACAAGACTATTACATGTATCATCATCAGATCATATGTTTACAACGTAATGGCAATATTTTGGCTCAAAAACAAACTGTTAATTAATAATTAGTAAAGAGCTTCGTGTTCACTCATTTGTTAATTGTTCACAGATGTAGCTTCTGTACCATTTGTCCATAAGTATTTTAAGTGCTCTTTTGGTACATTATGCTGCATCTGAAAACAAATATCAATCGACTATCATTAACAGTACCACTGAAGCAATAAGGGCAACGCATATTAACGTTCTTATTCAAGTTCATGGTAGAAGAGTCATCAATTGGTGTATACATCATGCTACGATGCACAAATTATTAGAGTACCTTGCAACTGGGGTACATGCTAAGCAACACGCATTAAGTTAGGTCTATAATGCTTCTATCAGATATGACCGCTTTTTATTAAGCATCGACTACGGTCTTTGACACATTCCATGCTAAAAGAAACTTGTTAGTTATTTAGGTGGGACCATGGGACTTCTAATGCTTCTCACAGAAAGCAACCATGGACCTTTCTTAGTTTAACTAACATAATGGGGCAGAAGTTTTCAGAACTTGGAACATTATCCAATATGTTGAGATCAGATAAGTACCATATACAAACAGTTTACCTAGGATGCAAGTTCATCTATTGAATATTTGAATGTGCCTCCTTTTATGTAAAAACAGAACTTGTAACTAGCAGACTTTAAGCGGTTAACAATTGCTGGTCTATTCTTTATAATGGTAAGAATGTGGGCAAATAACCATGCTATCAAGCTTCTATGGAGATGCAAGTCTGCAGGATTACTTGAGGCGCTGTGATTATATGCAAAAAAAAAACATCTTAAGTGATACATTAGCATCTTCCTTTTATTCTTTGTCATTGACATCGTTTATAATCATCTTAATCTCTGGCTACAAGACAACAGCTAAAATGGAATGAGACAGCCTCAGCCAGATTAGGCACAGCCCAAAACTTTGAAAGACTATGCAGTAGTTTCCAAATAATATAGGCTATAAAAACTTCAACTGAAGCTAATACTTAATGGCATATCCACACTGCCACTGTTCTAGAAATCCCCACCTAGGGACACTTAAAGGGCCAACAAGCATTAAGCAGCTCTCACGGCTCCAATTAGTTTGGGCACCTTTATGGTGGCCTATGAGTTATGCATTCTTCACCACTTAGATTAAAAAATGCAATTGTTGAATTAAGTGTACTTGAAGGGAATTTGGCTATGTTTTTAAGTAAGTGCATCATGATACAATGAGATATTCGAAAGAGTAACTATACCAAAATAACATCCTCAAGTGTTCACATAATCTAAAAAAAGATTACACTCCACCACACAAGTGAATCTATGTTTGTGCTTAATAGTCCACTTAATCCCTGCTTAGGTGATTAAGTGATTGAAGGTAGCTCGATTAGAAGAATCAACTAAATCAGATCATAACATAAAGTCTATTCAGGCTACTGAATGCATTTTCGCTGTACACTCCACAACAGCACCACAACCACAAACCTACCAGTCATCCACAGTTACTCTCTGTACAGATCTTCTTAAGAGAACCAATATTTGCATCACCATCCTAAATACATACTTAGGAGTTAGGTCCCAACAATTACTTACTTGCTTTAGGACTCCAATTGACCACAGAATTGTGCTTACATCCACATGACAAACCAAACAATCAGTAGCACACTTGCATATTTAAATGTGGTAACATATAGATATGTGATTATACATAAATTGATAAACAACTAATCTTAAGTGTCATCTAGCAGAAGACATTTTACTCTTGAGCTAAGGAACATCCGATCTCTAGTTAATCAAAGAAAAAGAGCGAGATCGAACCTTCTTCATAGCCAATCGCTGCAACTTAGGGATTTCTTCCAGTAACTTAGCCTTGGTGCGTCGTATCTCGGCGTTAATCGCCACCACCGAAGCCCTATTTTTCTCATTGCTAGCAGTCTCCGCTTTCTGAAAACCAATAACAAAACCAACATTCATGGAAAACAATTAGCAGCTTCTAAAACAGAAAACTTAAAACCCTAGATATCAAAAACGAACTGATACAGATCTAAACATAAAATCACCTGAAGAGCACTCTCGATATCAGATTCTATGGCGGCGTAGAGCCGAGCAAAGGCGTCGTCACCAGATACATTAAGATCTCTCTGCTTTTCGACGTCGTACTTGTCGTACTTCTTGCAGATTGCATCAACTCGAGTTAAAATCTCGATCACACTCATCTTTCCTGTGATTACTTCTTACTTCAATTGAGAATTTCGCAAGTTCGATCTTGAAGAAACCACAGAAAACTGTTTGAATTTGAGAAGAAGAATGATGGTATCTTCTTCTTTATGAAAGAACTGGACCAGCCTGTCATAAACCAGTTTTATTTGGTTAGTTTTTCAACTGTACAGTTTTCCAAAAACTACCCCTCATGTTTTCTTAAATTGCTGATATTGGTCCCTATGGACTACCTCTTGATGATTCTAAAATCCTCTAAACGATTTTGTATCTTGTGTCGTCTCCCTTAACCATTCAGCGTCCTGATTTCAATATCAACAATTACCAAACCACCATATTTTATCTTTCACTATAGCATAATAATCTGACACCAAGACATCAGCAATTGCCAAACAGCCTCGATGACCGTATATTGTCTACTAGTTAATCATTTCAAGTAGATTACACGTTAATAGGCTAATCCAATACGTAGGAATTATAACTCACTAGTTCTTGTCTTTGCATTCAATACTATGACTACTTATTAATCTCTTTCAAATTTTATGATTTCAGCCCTTAATCATTTACACTATTGTTTGGTTCATTGAGATTTCCCCAAGAGGCAAGTTGAATTCTTTTAAAAGCCATTTACTAGTCTCACATTCACTTACCTTATCAAGTGATATTCTCATTTACCGGGTAAGAGTGGTTGGTCCTTGTTATGCCTCTTACAGGGTTTTTTAGCCCTTACCATGCTCACCTTGTAAGGTAACTTACATATGGTAAGCACTTGTTAGATAAAACGTTTGACAAATGACCCCCTTAGCCTCCATTTCTCTTACGGGGTGGATATCTTTTCTACTTATGTAAGGTAACCGACACATGGTAAGCATTTATTGGATAAACGTTTCCTTGGGTTGATCAAATGTCGCAACTCCCCCAACTCATGTGCAATTGTCTGTCGATGTTCAATTATTGGTTAATTTTATGCAAACATTTAGTATTTTAGTTGTCTGCTTATGTGATAACTTGTTCATGTATGAATTTTTACAAGTTTTTTAAGCTATATGTTAGCAATAAATTTTATCATTATTTTAAGTGGAACGGAAAGTTATTTGATCAGCCTATTGTTCTGAGCTTAAGGCATTAGAATGGCATCAATTAATCTTTGTACTATCATGATGGCAGGGCAAAACTCATCAAGAACAATGAGTCCCTAACATGATGTTTTAATATCTTACGCAAATCATAATTTCTACATTGCCCATCAAAAAATCAACACGACGGATACAGTTGACAATGATGCTAGAGATTTAAGTGAATAAATTTGTGACAACTCATCCCATATAAGATTTGTAAGTTACTTATAAGTCCTAAGCCATAGGCAGCAAATAACTCAAACTACAACCTTTAAGTTGATTTTGAAGTTATCGAACCAAGTATATTGCATTAGGCCATAGCATTACATCTCTAATCCCCCACCCTTCACTCTGACACTAATTTGAATTTATGTTATCATTCACGTTTAAGCCAGTAAAAGATGAAGAGGGCATAGTTTGTGTGATGGTAAATTAAGTGTTTGATCTAAACTGATGGTCGATAATTGAGATAGCGGTCAAGAGAATAAAATAAAATAAAAATTTGACGATGTTTTATAAAATGCTTTACGTATAAAGATGGATTAAAATACTCCCCATGATCGAAACAAATACTCTATTAAAATATTATATCAACCATCACATATTATAAATAAGTTGAGTCACCAAAGTTTATGGAATATAACCCTTGGTGGTGAGATTGTCATAGTATGAGTGCTCTTTTGCCTACTTGGAACCTTGCCTCCAACCAAGATTTCTGCAAGGTTTTATCTTTAATGTTTTTATAACATATGTTTTCATCCCACATTTCTCATATTTAAAAAGTATATAAACAATAAATAGAAAGATTGATAAAAATAAAATGTAAACAATATTATATAAATAACCATAGAAACCAGGTATATTGTACATATCTCCTATCCTATTCTTACACACTAACTTATATGTGTTACTTATTGTTACATGTGGTGCATATTTTTTCTTTTAAAAATCCACACCAAACATTACTTATTTTTGCTTTAAATAATAAAAAAATTAATGTGGTTGTAAATGAGAAAAATAATGAAAAGCATAATAAAACTTTTATAAATAAAAAGAATCATTGTTTTTTAAAACAAAAAAACATTTCCTTATTTGGTAAACATAAACTAGCTTATAAACTATCGTATTTTTTATGTATAGACTTAGGATCAGGTGAGACCAACCTGTTACCGTGAGACCGCGTGAGACCAATACCTANAAAAAAACGAAACATTCACAGCTCAAATGCTGTGAATGTTACATATATATAATACGAACCTTCACAGCGGAAAATGTTGTGAAGGTTTCGTTTTTTTGAAATTTTTTTCGTCGATAGTGTTTTTTAGTATGTTTTTACGATGAATGTTCAATTATTTTACCTTCACATGTGTTTTGATGTGAAGTTTCATAAAATATATGTTGGTCTCAGCGGTCTCACGGAAAAAGTTTGGTCTCACCAGAACTTAACCCTTTATGTACAAGTTTGGATGGACAAAAACTAGCTTATAAACTAGCTTATAAGTTAGTTTTTCGATAAGCTACTTGGAGGTAACTTTTTAAAGTTCTTTGTAGCCTCTTCCAATTATACTCTTATTAAATATTAATTTATTATACTCTAATATACCTTTGTTGATCATTTTATATACTCTAATCTAGTTTTTGCCAAATATAATTTATTAATAAGCTAGCTTATCAGCTACTAGCTAGGTTATCAGTCAGCTAGCTTATCAAAGCATTAGTAGCCTAGTGGTCGATAGCATCTTCAATTCATGGGATGAGCATGTGGTGATATCCTGACCATGAATCGGCTTTCGGGTCGTCAATGGTCGTCGAGGATTAGTCGGGTGCCCGTATGGATCCCGGGTACCTCGTCGACTTTACATCAGGACGTATGCGTGAGTTATGTGCTGTTCAAGAAAAAAGCTACAAAAATAAAAACAAAAAAGGTTTGATTGGCTTTGGCGAAGGAGTAATGGGGGTGAATCGATGGGGTTCCGTGTAAACGTAAGCCAAACCCAACTCATACGCACACACTTCTTCCTTTAAAGCCTTCTTTCCTCCTCCCATGGGCCATCCACCGAATCCCCCCTACCCTTCTAAATCTATCCCCCAATCTCTCCCTTTCTCTCTCTCTCTCTCTCTCTCTCTCTCTCTCTCTACAAACGGTTTCTCATTCAATCGGAATATACCTTTCATCCACCGTCAAAAATTAGGTATGCTCTCTCCTTTTCGATTATCCGATCACTGCTTTTTCTTGCTAATTTTTCATAGATTGTTATCGTATCATACTTGTTTTCCATCGATGTTTCATCAATTTCTGAAATTTACGTAATTTTTCTTCTTAAATACGGTAATCCGCTCTGATCGATTATGTAATTTGATCGTGTGTTTTGGTTTTCAATTTCTGAAATTTACGATCTTCAATGATGTGAAGTATGTTAAGCCGATGTTTAAAGGAAGTAGGAGTTCTGGTAGAAGATGAAGATGAAGATGAAGATGATGATGACTTTTAGGAATTGTTTTTAAGGAGGTTATCATCGAGAAATTGAAATCCTGAGGTTGTTTCAGCTGTAGGTAAGTATAATGAGTTGATTAGCCTTATTTGGAAGAAGGTATTAGCTTATTATTATGAGCCTGAGGCAGAGATTGAAGTGAGGTAGATGTTGTTTGGAAGTGGTTTAGATGTGTATTCGGTTAGTGTAAAGCTGAAGAGAATGTATATCTCGTGTTCTCTTTGAAGGATGTTGATGAAAGGCAGTGTTTTTAACACCGGTGAAGGCTCTAGGCAGAATCTTTTAGACATCTAAAATGATAGCTTAGTTGCTAGGAATTGCTCATGTGACATCAGGATTGTAGATCTTGTTATCTGCTGCTGATTTCTTAGGCTGGTATAAAACTTGTTATATGCCTGTATTTTTCTGTAGTTGCAACCTCTTGTTATCTGAAACAAGTGAAACATTAACAAGAGGTTGCAACCTCTTGTTAATGTTTCACTAGTTTCAGATAAAAAGGAGCCATTGAGTTTTAGCCAGCAAATTGCTAATGCAAGTAACGTAACACAATCTAATTGAAATAATATTTGAAAAACATGGTGATAATATGGAAATCCTACCCAATCATTTTCCGGCTATAGCCATATCCTTATCGATGTTATATAAGGGCCACGTGGCCATTTAAGAGAAGTTTTGAAACAATTCTGGTGATATCATTTCTCCACAAGCGTTTAGCTGGTTTCCAATTTCTTCTAAACTTATGCTTGTTTATACCTCTTTCACTATGCTTCTTGTAGTGTGACAAGAATCTCCAAGGTTTAATGTCTTTTACAAGGTTGAGGCAGTGATGATGTTATATATGCCATGGTTTCTTTCTGCGTGTCGTATTAATGTAATTATCTATGTATTGATAGTGTTCCTGTATTCAATATCGTTTACATATATGAATGTATTGGTGTGTTGATGTCAGCTTTTATTCTTTTCTTTGTTGTCAAACGGTTCTCCTCTCAGCTTCTTACACTTTTAAATTTGTTGACCACAGCGAGAATTTGTCATTGTGATCTTTGGGGATCCTGATAGGTATGGGGCATCGGCATCTTTTCAGCCCATCCTACTTGCTGGAAGCTGAGAATGATCAGAGCTGGAACTTGACAGAGAACCCATACATGCATACCGGTAGCCAACTCTTAGTTCAGTTCCTCAGAAATATCCTTTTGCAGGCTATTGACTCAATAAATATGTAAAAAATGCTTAGTCACTTCTTATTTCTGCTTTGCAGCAAGAAGTGGGACTGGTGAAAGCAGTTCTCTTGTGTATCCAGCAGATAATATGTCTATTGATGGAGCGCAGTATACTTCTCACTGTAATCACGCTCCAATGTCAAGTGGATATTCTTCATTAGCTCACAATCTGCAGGTCCCAAATTATCAGCAAGATGTTGCTGGCCCATCAGATCTTTCTATGCATACATCTTCTGCTGGAGGCTTCTATATAGCTCCTGAAGATTATAGGAATCAAGCATCTTCGTCAAATTACAGTGGGAATCCCTTTAATGAAGAAGATTTATTTGATATTAGGGTGGGTAATGGAAGAGGTCAGTATAAGCGTAAAAGCCCGGGTGTTCCAGATGGTTGTGAGAGAGATGTGGCAAATGGATATAATGATGCTGGAAGTTCTTCTGATGTCGCTATGCTCACTGAGCCTTGGCAAGAACCTCCAAGCACAAATTTTCTTCACACACCTTGGGATTACCATACACCAAACCCTGATCACAGAGGTAATGGTCTCTCGATTGGTGCAGAAAGTTCTCTCAGAAATGTGCGCAGCAGGGCTGCCTTCGACTTGGAAGCCAACTCTGCGAGGACCCATTTGGCAAATAATTTGTCACGCGAGTATCATACAACTAGCCGGCCCATGGATATTTCACCCTCGGTAGATCTTATGGGCCAGAGTTCGAACGGTTTGACAAGGGAGTGGAATCCAGCTCGTATGGCCTTTGCTGCTCATGGTAAGGCTTTATCTTTTATGCACAGATCATTCCAATGTATCACCAGAAGTTATTTCATCAAGTTACTAAAACAAAATTCATTATGTAAGTTGCAGACAGCGGTTCCCTTGATTGTGAATTAAATCCCTTTCTCGTTGGAAGCAGTAATCCTAGTTCTTTGGTAGAGATTGGACAGCAGAATAACAATCCAATAACAAGAAACAATCATGTCCTCCAAAATTTCCAGGGTCTCTCAGTGCAATCTGTCAGAGGAGTTCGGAGCAGTTATAGTCAAAGGACTGCCTCAACTTTCAGGGCGTCTTCAAGCAACTTGCGGTTGGGGCATTCAGTAGCTACAGATGAAGGGTTGCAGTTAGCCACCAACAATTATTCTTCACGGCATCCAAGGCCGTCATCCACTATAGGCTGGCATACAAGTGACAGGAGTGGACGAGCAAGGATGTCAAGTGACAGACACCGATCTCTTTCTGGGGTGAATTTCCATGATCGACCAGCACCTGAGGTATGCTCAGACTTACTTATCAGATGACCTTGGTTCTTTGCAAGGATGCAAACCCCTGCATCTCGGAACTGGTTGGTGTTTGTCATATGTAGGCTGGTCCCATCACTTATTACTAATTCACAATAACGCCTTCTTTTGTTTGGTTACATTGTTGAAACACCCCTTTTTTGGTAGGTCATTTTACGAGAACATTTCCTTCATGTCCACTCCCTTCCAGATTATATATAATATATCATACTTCCTGTTCAGATTTGGTGTCACCTCTCTCTATAAACATAAATTTCACTTGTATATGTTACTGCATTTCTTTTGTATATCATCCTAGTTTGTTGAGTCAAAAACATTTGTACAATAACCAATAAAGAAGCCCGTGTACCTAAGAAGGACATGGGTGTTACAGTTATGAGTATGACTCAGTGTAGCATTGATATCATCAAAGCCTGTGGTTTTGAATTGAAATGAATATGTTTAATTGCAGGGTCTTATGATTGTGGACCGATCGGCTTTCTATGGATCCAGAAATCCATTTGATCAGCATCGGGACATGAGACTTGACATAGATGACATGAGCTACGAGGTTGGCAAGTTTCCATCTTACTTTATTCTTCTTTTCCTCACTGTCTAACCAACGGAGATAACAGGACCTCCTTGCACTTGGGGAAAGGATTGGAAGCGTCGGCACTGGGCTGCCTGAGCATCTTATATCAAAGTGCGTGCAGGAATCAATTTATTGCTCTTCAGACCAAATACAAGAGGAAGGAACCTGTGTCATCTGTCTGGTGAGATTGCACCCGACCGCTTCTTATTTTATAGTTACAAGTTTTTTCAGTGACATTCATTTTAATTATTTGCATCCACCCATAGTGTAACATCTATCTTCTTGGTACCCATCCTCCATTTATATGTTTCCCTTTTCTTCGGGAAACATATTATTGCCTAGTTACCAGATTTTATTAAGAAAAATCTAGCTTTGGAAAATTATGCTACTTTTTGATGCATGCAAGTGCGTATGTAGTGCTTTTGGAGATGATGGGATTAACAAAACAAAAACTTGTTTAGGACCACCAAAATAAGTGGAACCAGACCAAGGGAGGTAGGATAAGATGACTAAACTACCCATGTCAAATTAAAACCTTCTAGAAATCTTTCACCGGCTACCTCACTCCCTCCCAAACATCCAAGTACCAAACATGTAGGCACCATCTGAATATTTGGTTTTCTACATTTACAGTTGGTTCTAGGATTCTTATTTTATCCTGCGAATTTCCACATAGCACATTCATGAAAAAAACAGATCCGTAAACAACATTGATAATCCAAAGTAGGCTCCATATCTGTGACATGTTTGGTTTCACTTTTGGACAAGTAAATATGGAGTTGGATTTGCAGGAAGAATATGCAAACATGGATGATATCGGGATGTTAAAGGCTTGTGGGCATGATTTCCATGTCGGGTGCATCAGGAAATGGTTGTCGATGAAGAACCTGTGTCCCATCTGCAAAGCAGAACCCATGAAACAGAAATAAGTTGCAATCTATCCATCTCTCTATGTGGTTTTACCTAATTCCATTACTGTAAATACATGTATAAAAATTCAAGAATGTCCTCGAAATCGAGGGAAAATGGTCCTTCTGAATAATCTGATCAACTTTAATTCTGCATCCCATGGTGGTGTATCCCTCATAAATTATTGGGACCATTTATGTATGTATATATGTTAGTTGCTAATACAGATTATATCCACTTCTATATAATATTGTTTTAGTCACTAAATAGTTGTTTTTGAGAGCAAAATGTTTGAATTGCATTGTCCCAATAACCTCTTTTACAGGAATTAAGATACTTGTATATCATATTAGCTCATGTGTAAGAGCTTTGCAATAGGTTATAGAAGGGTTGTGTTCTTATATAGTTTTTAGAGTAAATTACGTGGCTTGCTGAATTTTTCTATTTCCCATCCCTGGGGTTTTGAAATCATGATTTTCATTCTTGTGGTTTGTAATTCATTATTGTTTTCGTTCTTATGATTTAAACTTGATTGTTTTCTTCATTCCAATGGTTTACCTTTCAGTTCTATTTTAGTCCTTCATACTTAAAAGTAGTAATTAGCTTTACGGATGAAAATTGAAAATTTAAAACCAAACGCACAAAATTCATAATTTTTAACAAACCAAAAGGGATGTAATTTACTCTGGTTTTTATTATGACACTTTTAAATAAAGTGTTCTGTTAAATTTTTTTATAAGATACTTTTGAGAAAAGTGTTCTATAAGCATATTGTTTTACAGGATGTTTTTTTATGGGGTTGCTATTTGCACCTTTTTACTATTGGTGTAAATGCATTGGGAATGAGTGTGAATGCATTTAGAATGTAAAAAGTATCATTTGATGTTGATGTATTCACTTTTTGCGATGTGGATAGCAATTTAAAGGGTGCAATTAGCCTTTTTTTTTATATGTCATTTTTGTTGCACCTGAATTTAAATGCTTTACATTGATAAATACTAGTAGTACTTTGGCATGTCGGCAACAACTTCAAAATAGACCAAAAAGTAACAATTTATTTACCATGAGGACCTAATCTATGTGCAATTGCCACAATAAAAAATTCAATAAAAGAATTAACAAATCCCCCCTCTAACCACCTACTTGTTCACATCAACCACATATTCATAAATTTCTTTACATTTTGGTCCAACTTCATCAAGGCATTTGCACCTCTACATATTTCTCAAATGAGAATTCTGCAGATTCGACATCGATTAGATGCTGATCAACCATCAGAGAACCATCTTTCGCCTCTTCAGCCACACTCCTGGTGCTGGCAATCGAACCAACCGGTTTCTCCGGTTCGCAAAGTGCGTCATGGAACGGGGACCGTTGAGACGAGTGGCTGCTGGTGCTGCTAGACGTCCAATGAGATGATGGTGTGCTAGGCCTAGTAGAGGCTGGCGTTGTGGAGTTAGAATTACGGTTTAGTTTCACTTGCTTCTTCGCCTTCTGGTGCCACTTACGCAACGATTTAACCACTTGGTCGTTGAATATGGTTGGTTTCATGGTCGAACCCATCTGTGTCACTAGCGCATAGAGTGGTAAAGTCACATAGCTGCACAAAATCAGCACAAACCCCCTGCCAAATTCAACAAACAATCAGCAACAACAGAAGTTCTTGCATCAAACTCATCAAGAAAGTCTTGTCTTGATCGATCGCTCACCCCATTGAAACCTTGATGCCAAAGTCTGCTTTGTTCTTATGGAAGCATGATTTCGGCCCAAACTCGTACTGCAAACACCGAAAAATCACATCTTTAGAGGCAAAAGTTGACAAATCTTGATTCAAACAGCCAAAAGATTAGTGAGTTTACCGCAGACCATGCAAAGAAAGCCAGCTGAAATGCATTCTGCACAAGAACAAAGAAGACTTCAATATTTGGAGTCCGGAAAAGATCTTGAATTCTACAACATGATATGAAATACAAACCTGAAAGAGGACGAAATGGATGAGATAGAGGAGGACTTGCGGGCGGTTGAACCAGAAGAGGTTGTCGGTTGGCTTAACCAACGGTGTACCCTTGACCACTGCTCCTCTTTCTTGAATCCTCAATCCCATCTTGGTTATGATCACCTGAAGCTTTGTCCCAACTAAAAGGACAATCTGCACAAACCAAGTTTTGGGTCAACCATTTTCGACGTTTTTTGAAGAACTCGAGAGTAATCAATGGAGAATAAACAGATGCTTACTATCAAAGGGATAAAGGGTAGCCATAGATAAGATCTCCAACCTGCCCACAACAAAAGGAATCCAAGACAGATTAGTTAAAATCATCATATTATGAACTCTAAAAGGATTTGAAAAGGCCCATGATTTCCTTACTGTTGGTGCTAAAGAGTAGAAACAGCACTGCAAGAAACCAGATTGGTGGGCTGTGGAAAACATTCAAATCTCAGAGACCAGTTTCAAGAACAAATCATGCTTAAGTTAGGAACAAAAACAAGAATCTCACCTGATTCCAACGACGATTTTGAAGTCCTCTTCAAGCGACCGATTTATATACTTCTGGAAATTGAAATTTGCATGGTTATTTGGTGCCAAATGTGCCTGAACAAAAAGAGGAAATCATGGTTCATTTTCAAGTACTCAAACTTTTCTAGCCATATATAGAATCTTGATGAAGAATTCGAACAGTTTTTACCATAATAAACCCATGGCGAAGAGTCATATAATCGACCTTTGGGACCGACTTCACGAACTGTCTTGCAAACCCCACCTGTGAAAAAGCTTGAAAAGATTAACCATAGCTAAAGAGGAATCCAACAAACAACTTGTTTTCGTATGTACGCACCACCCAAATGAAGATGGGTGACCGGCTCCATACACTCAAGTGCCGTTGGCCAAAGGTTGTGTCCCTCGCGAGCCTAAACCTCTCCGGATCTTCAAGAACAAAAAAAGATTAGTCCCACATGAAAACGAACCAAAAAGAAGCCATTAAAGCGCATACCATGTGTATATTGGTACTCGGTTGTTTGTGTTTCCATCTCCCATGCCTTCCATTCTTTCATCTACACAAAGAAGAAGTTAATTCGAATGAATAGAACTATAGCCATTTTAAGAGCACGAGACCGAAAAGAACCATACCTTAGCTCTACCGAACGCCAGTGTGATTAGAGAACAAACGACATGAAAAACAGCCAACGAGAATATGAACATATGGAGCTCATGGAGGGCCTCACTCGATAAAAATGGAACCTTTCCCTGCGAAAAGACCAAAACTTTTCAAGAAAAATCTTCAAGAAAATCAAGATTTCTTGAGTAAGATGGTGTAAAGATTCCTTGATTCAGATCTATTCAATTCACCTGTGCTTTGCATTTATCACCCGAATCAGCAGCGGAAAGAAGTCTTCGATGAATAATTTCATCGTCACCATTTGCACCATGATGAGCATCCATTTCTTCAATGTCTTTCCTACTGCATGGAAGCCAAGTTTCTCCAAGAGTTTCCGATATGCAGATATCAGTGATGGTCGCTTTCCCCACGGTTAGCAGCAACGAGATGAACCCGAGTAGCATAAGCTCGGATTTGATCTTCTCGAGCGCTTCAAATAACGTCTTCTTGTTCATCTTTGTCAACCACTGCAAATCAAGCAAACATTTCTTGAACCCACCCAAAAGACACTAAGATTAAAACGGTTCATTCGATTTTCTTAGTTATCGCGTACCTTTCCGATTAAGTGAATAACATGTTCCATGAGAAGCGATATCGTAATGAGTACTAAACAGACCACGGCAACCGCCCATGTGGGCGTCTTCTCCAATGTTCGAATTCCTTCGGCCATTGATGTAACTATAATCTTCAAGATTTCATGAGATTTTTGATCAATGCAACAATGGCTGTTTTGAAACAGACTTGTTAAATGCATATGTATATGTAGTCATTGTAGATGTGTGTTTTTGTTGTGTACAAGTTGGTTGTTTTGAAGATTAACAAAATAAGATGCATGAAGTTTGAGTTTGACTAGGAAGCAGGTCAATTTTTTGGTCAAATGCAAGATACTTTTAGTTGATGGATTTTTTTCCATGATTCCTAAAATTAACTTCTACTAATTTTGTTCCCATGATTCCTTCTACCATTTGTGCTTGTGATGTTGATGTAAATGATCTTAATTTTTGGGTAAAAAAGAGAATAAAGGGAATAACTAAATGACAAGAGAATGTGTTATTTGGTCTACTATGCGATAATTTGTTTTACTAAAATATTGTAACCGGTGTAATAATTATCGAGAGTCTGGTTCATTTGTTAATCATGTAATTTGTGATAACCATGTTAATCAGAAATGGATAAATAGGATCCCTTTCTTCCTCCTTTTTTTTGCCTATGTACTATGTAGGCCACCCTTTCATATTTTAGGAATTAATTAAAATCTCTTTAAATCATGAAGTCAATTTTAGTCATTGATTAAAATTGTGAACGGTGGTTGTTGGTTAACATAGTAAACATGAATTGCACGATTAACAAATGAGCTGGACCATAACAATGACTATTATTATTTGGGACATAACAAAAGTTTAATAGCATGTTTGCTACGAAAGTCATGGGTCATGTTGCTGACATAGAAGGTTGTGGTGATTAGTGATGAGTACGATTAGTTGAGTTGCTCATATGTAATAAAAGGGTATTGTTTTACTTATCATATTCAGATGTTATTTGTATATGTTGTAATCATTATACTTGGTAGATTCAGATGTGTCAAAGAGAATTCAACATTGACCATTGTCCATTGACATCTTATTTGTTTATGTTTTGGTTATATGTCATATCTGTGCAATTTTAGCATGGTATATGCAACCCATTTAGATGGTGTACATTTAGAATTGCACAATTAGTTGATTCACGATTTTCATTGAGTCCTTATGTAAATCATATTGGCAACTTAGATACCATGTTTAAAGGTGAAATATGTTCATGCGATGTTTAGTATGAAACCATTAACTCATCCTTCGTAAAGCTGACTAATAATGTGTATTGTAAGGTACATCACGAGTAAAGTTGTATGAATAAAGCAAGCATCTAAATTAATTTACAGATAATGTCGATGTTTTATTGCGGTTAATGCCACTTTTCAGTTAAGAGCGTTTAGTTAAGATTACTATATTGAGTGTTCAAAATTATGTACCCGTTAGCCATCATAACCTTGAAAAATTAGTGTGTTGACATCTTTCGTTCATACAAATAAAACCTACTATCGTTATATATCTTTACGGGTATTATTCTTACAAAAATGATATAAAAACTAAATAGCTAAAATAATAAACGACTTTGGGTTTCTCTTGTATTCATATTAACAGAATTTATTTTAAAAATTATTTATCTTACAAACCGTGGCTTTCATTTAGCATTTTTGCAACAAAAAAAAAACAATTTAATTTACAAGAATAATAAAAATTCAAGTAAAAGAATTTTAAAATACCAATCTCCAATCTTTTCATCAAAACATGTATAGCCCACTGATAAGGTAACATCCTGTGGAGATCAGTCGATGGTATCCCTGACTACCCGGGTTCGAACCTCATAAAGACCATGTGGCGATATCCATGATCATGGGCCTGCCACATAGTGGTACCCTTGATTGGACTGGGTCGTGGTCGACAAAGATTAGTCGGGTGCCCTTGAATTCCAAACATCTCTGGAACATATGTGTTTTAACTTGCCGTTCAAAAGAAAAATCTCGCGTTTTCCATAGCCGGGCCTTAATCAACCGGCCCATGTAAATTAACAGGTCAAACCTTAAAAAAAGGAAAATGGGCCTTTGGGAAATAAGGCTTCTAATGGCCCATTTACAACAGCCCAACCCAATATGAAAAGATCACACCAATCGCATGGTGGCATTGACGTTGTAAAAACAAGTTGCGTTTGCCATTCCATTCGACTCATGATTCTATTGTGACTTATTTTTCAATAACATCGAAAAATTTATTTTACAAAAACACGAACCGAAATATACTCCGATAAAATGGTATTATTGTTTTCCGATGCATGATTGGTACTTAACTGCTAAATAAAATGTTCGAAAAAGCTTGCCGTAACAGCCGTCATGGCTCAAGGCTCACGTTACGTCTGAGACACGTCATGGTGTAATGTGCGGTTTTTGTAACACGGGATTTGAGTTAACTTATTCTTTTAAAGGTTTTATTGGTTAGTTTTTAATGCATAATTTAATTTAAATTGTTTATTATCATCGATCCATTGCAAAGTAGTGTGAATATATTTGTTTACGTATATAATAATATTATATATGATATAGAGACTTGCCGTCATAAATCACGTCTTGAAAAACGTCAGGATCTTGTTGTGGCTTCCAGGGCCTGAGGCTTGGCCTTACCGACACACCACGCCTTACGCTATTTAAAACTTTTTTTAGAAGGGTGTCCGGGCCAAAGCCCAACTAATCCCCGGAAATTTTGGGGGCTAAACATGGCCCCACTTAAATGTCCCTAGGCATGCGCACGGGAATGCTCGAACTCGATTAGGGCGCTATGAACCTCCCGAACGATAACCAATCCGCCACAACACAGGAAGACTAAGTTATTTAAAACTTTGATACCATATATCTTATTTATCCTTACATTTCTTACAACAAAACTTTTTTATTGTTTATTAAGTTTTGAATATTAAAAATTAAAAGTATAATGATTGAAGCAAGTTTCAACAAGACATATCTTTGTTTGATATGATAAATACAATAAGAAGTATTATTGGCAAAAACCACTATATTCATATTTATGTATGTATAAACGATATATATATATATATATATATATACTTAAAATCAGGTGAGACCAAGCTGTTTCTGTGAAACCGCGTGAGACCAATGTCTAACGTATGAAACTTCACAAAAAAACACCGTGAAGGTAAATAAAACTCGAATACACAGACCTAAAAAACATTTTCGATGCAAAAATATATCCAAAACAAGGTAAAAAAACGAAACCTTCACAGCTCAAATGCTGTGAAGGTTTTGTTTATTTTTACCTTTTTTGGAAATTTTTTTCTTCGATAGTATTTTTTAGTATGTTTTTACGATGAATGTTCGATTTTTTTTACCTTCACAAATGTTTTGATGTGAAGTTTCATGTAAAATATGTTGG
>LUCG01277676.1:0-12791 GCA_001633085.1 Carthamus tinctorius | reverse complement strand
CCTACAAACTTTTCCATCCACCTATTTTACTTTCATCTTGTCTCATCTAATTTTGTTCAATTTGGGTATATAGCACACCCTAACCCAACATATGGATTAATGTCATAGTTAACATCTAAGGGACTATTTTAACTTTAGGAATAGGATCGACTAGCAAAACATATGCCCAAAGTACCAATATGTTCAACCCATATCATAATCTGTAGAATCGTGCAAAATTTAAGAACAAAAAGCTTCCTTAGGTATTTTCTAGGTTCGGGTTTCTCTCTCTCTCTCTCACACACATGTGTATATATATATATATATAGAGAGAGAGAGAGAGAGAGAGAGATAGAGACGAAAGTTCGGCTGAAAACTGATCTTTCCTTGCGGATGTGAAGACAACCAAGAAAGCGACACATATCCCATTTAGTCCGAATAATACAGGATTATTCAGATGCATTATTCAGATCAAATGTTGTATTATTCATCATAAATAATGCATCTGAATAATCCTGTATTATTCAGACTAAATGGTACACATGTCGAGCTCTCGGTTTTCCTCACATTCACAACGAAAGATGAGGAGGTTAAAGATAAAACCTCAAAAGAATGGAAAATTAAGAAACACCCTGGTTGCCCTTCATCCAGACGCTATGCACTTGTGCATGTTACAAATTACATATATGCACAAGCGAATACTGTCCAAACGAAAGACTACAAAGATGCTCACAGTTTTCCCTTTTTTTAGATTTTCTTTTGAACCCGACCCATATATTATCAACTAAGAAAGGACCGAATACTTTATTAGATTTAACTTTGGTAAAATATATAAATATTAGGGTAACAATTGACTTGTTCATTTGGAATTGTGGGTTGCTTGTTGCCTTCAACCCCATGGGAGTGGGCACGCACCATGTATATCAACCCAAATAAATAAAACGTGACCCCAACAAAATCCCAAGTTCCTTTTTAGACTTTTAAATTTTTCTTTCATTTAGTTGCAACTATCAACTAATTGTATTAATGTTAATTACCCATTCAAACTTAATTTTATTTAGAGAATATCTATTGGTTGGATAGAAAAGGTCCAAGTCAACTCATTCCCTTGGTTTTGAATGCTTTTGGATTAAATCTGTTCTGTAGACATGATACACTACATCCTGTTAAAATAACGTGTGCGTTTTCTTTATTTTGTTTCATCAAAGATAAAGCTAGTTGAAACGAATGGAAGTGCCGTTGGTTTTGCTTAATCAACTGACATTTGTTTCTAATCGACTGGCAGTTTTATCTAAACGTTCCAACACTGTAATTAAGTAATAAATACAAAACCATACCCAGTGTCCTAAATAGTAATGTAATCGTGCAATCCAAACATATAGAAACATACGTTCTTGCTTTTTGAATGTTAACAAGGTCTTTCGATTTCCATTGATGAGCGACTATTAAAGCATATTTTTAATTTTAGAGGATGAACAAAAACTGAAAGATACCAAGTGAAAAAATCCATCCAACTTTAGACCATCCACAGCCGATCGACATGGGGCTCGGCAGGGACCATGGTACCGAGCGGTACCCTCGGCAACACCGCTGACATCCGTCAGCAGGCAAAAAAAACGGCATGGGTGTGCCGATTGTTTAGACGACCCACCCCACCCCCTCTCTTTCTATCTCTCTCTTCCTTTCTTTTTTTTAATTAACTATTTAAATTGGTATGGGTGTGGTTAAATTGGTAAGGATTGATAAGGTTTTGATAAAATAATGAAAAACTGATGATGCTGATGTGGCGACTTTTGCTATTGACAAGACCATCTACCATTGTGGATGGTGTTAGTATGATAGTTGACTTTTTGAAGAAAACAAATAGTTGGCTTAAATTATATGTTGTTGCTATATATACGACTTGATGGAATTTAATTTGGTACCTAAAAAATGTGTATTAAATAAAATACAAAGAAAACTAATTTGGAGATAACCACCAATATCATGACCCGGTTTTCATGAAATTCCATTAGTTGGCCTTTTAGTTTCTTTATACATAAAATGATAAAAAAAAACTATTTAATGGGTATTTTCTATTTTAAATTATTGAGATGTGACACATACATATAAATTAATTAGAAAATATTTGAATATTAAAATCTGCAAGTCTTTTACGAGGAAAATGAACTTCTTTTATTTTATCAAGTATATTTATAGGTTTTATTTTTAAATGAGAAATTGTTAATTTTGTAAATAAATTTATTATATATTTTTTTGGAAGGCAATATCGACATCGAACCAACGAACGACTACCACGAACACACACACACACACACATGTATGCCTCCACGGCGGCATTGGGCATCCACGGACAGCCCACTAATCCGCCACTGTCTTGACCCAACTTACGCTAGATCTAGAGCCAAACCACAGTATTTGATTGAGCTGGGACAGCCCAGTCTATGACTGGACCAGCCCAAGAACTAGGTACTTCTCATGCACTCACTTAATTCCCTTAGGATCGAACCCAGATATACCATCATCCACAATCCCCCCCCCCTCCGATGTTACCGTCCTTAGACATGATTTGTAATAAATTTATTATATTTATATGTACATTAAACTAATTTTTCTTCTTTGGAAAATAAACCATCGTAAGAAGTTTTAATAGACAAACCGATAAATTAATAGTATTATATATACATATTTAAATTGTTTGTTTCTTTTATATAAAATAAAACATTGTAAGAAATTTTAATAGATAAACCAATAAATTAATAATATTATATATACAGACTGATTAAATTATTTTTTTTCTTTTAGGGAAAATAAAATATCGTAAGATGTCAACCATATTATATATACAGACTGAAATTAAATGGAATATGTTGATGGATTTTATATGTTTTTTTAGAAAAAAATCATTTTCTTTTTCTATTTCTTATATTTTAATAAGATGTCAACCATATTTTCTTACCTAAAAGTATTATTTAGTAATAGATTTTTGGTCAAGCCCATTGTTTAATAAAAGGATATGGTGAAAGAATTTGTTTTAATAGAAAAAAGTGTATATCGGCTATAATATTATAGTTTCTTATATATGAATATATCGAGATTCTCAGAAGACATGATTTAGGGGGTCTTTCGTTACTAAATGATATAGTATTGAATGATTAAATGACCAGTATAGTTAATAGACTCTGTATGATTTAGGTATCAGATATAAAATGATTGTTTACAAACAGTTCTGAATCAACTGTCTGAATTCACACCAAATAATATAAACTTCCGTTATCTACTTTATTTGTATATCATATATTTAAATAATCTGCAAGAATCTACAATATAAAAGTCGATGGTCACAGCCACTTTACCGCTTCTACAACCATTTTTTTGATGAGTCACAGCAGATTGAATCGATGGCACATTATAAAAATCGATGGTCCAAACATGAAACATCAGAATACAAAAATCAACATGAAAGAAATCGATGATTACCTCTTTCAATTGGCAAAGGAAGCAGGTGAATAAGGAGAAATCGAGTGGTGGCGTCCCATCTAGTGCAAAATCGAGTGGTGTTGTGCGAAATCGATGGTGATAATCGAGGGTTTTGAAGCTTCTATGTCGTTTGATGAGGGAATCGAGACATGTGAGGAGAGAATCGAAATGGAATGAAGCGTTGTTGAGAAGGGCAACGTGGGAAAACGGTCCTCTGAATTAGATAGGCGATGGAATGGTGAAGGAGTGATTCAGACTATTTTATATCATTCATATCTGTTAAAAATTGAACCTAAACATCCCAAACATCTGGGCAATTCATACATGGACTCTATATGGCTTCATACATACCCAAACAAACAGCCCCAAGTAAGAAAATTCTAAAAGCTAGAGTGTTGTTTGTTTACCTATGAATGATTCCATTAAGAGGTTACCTCTTAATCGGTAAGAGGTAAATGTTGTTTGGTAAAAAAAATTATATCCTCTTAATGATTTTGTGGTTAGGGCTCCTCTCAACCTTTCAGATTCACATTGTTTCCAGATCTACCCTTCATACATATCCCACGCACGCCATCGGATACATACCATCGCCGCTTCACCACACATACCCTCCCCGCTCGTCCCACCAGCGTCGTTGTCGATCGGTCCTTTCACGCACACGAGCAGCCGCGACGATTCTCAGGTATTTCTCCATTTCTCTTCGATTAATTCAATTTTCATCTTTTGTTTCTACTGCTTTCAATTTTCTACTGCTTCCTACTTTGATTGAGTCGATTGTGCTACTGCTTTGTACGTGATTTGTGTACAATCCATAGTTTTGTGGGATTTATAATTTCGATTTGTATTAATTCGATTTCTAATTGTATGGAATTTCTAATTAAGATTTGTAAATCCCCAATTTTTACTGCTTCCTACTTCGTGAAGGCGGCATCCCTTGAACCGTTAAGAGGTAAATTTAGTTTGACAAAAAAAAGAGCCACCTCTTAATGATTCTAAAACACTTTGAATGGTTTTGTATCCTCTTGGACCTCCTTTAACCATTAAGCGCCTTGATTTCATTCTCAATAACCAAACAACCATATTTCATTTTGCACTATATCATAAGAGCCTCTTAATCATCCAACACCAAACAATTGGTCAAACACCCCCTTAATGGTTCCAAGCACTAAATTTGATTGGGTTTTGTTGTACGTTTCCCTTTTAACAAAAGTAAACTTGTATCAAAGTTGTTCGTTTTATTCCCATCCACCAAATATATAAAGAAATATTACTAAAAATATAAAGATAGATATAAGTTAAATAAAAATAATAATCTATGATATCACCTGATTGATAAAAAAAAATTGATTTTGAATATTCAAATTTGATCAAATTTTCTTAGATTTTGGTTGGACCCAATAACATAAAAGCACCATAAGATTCTAAAGCTTTTATAAAGAGCCTGACAAAGTGCCAGAGGATTATTTGGCCCATAAACACTCTTATCCAAAGACAATTTGGCCCAAATAATAAACTTCTAAAATTAAACAATTAACATTTATTTAAACTATTGTTTTTTTTTTATAAGGATCACCTGGGTTTGCCCAGGCTACATCCTTAGTAATTTTTACCGAGAGCTAAAGCATGCTCCCCTGAGATTAATACTCAGTAGCCCCTGGTTGCTCATCCCCGGATTCAAACTTGGGTGGGTTTTTCCCCAACACCAAGTCTTAACCAGTAGGCTGCCTCATTGGGGTTAATTTAAACTATTGTTGTCTCTAGAAGATCTCATGTTTAATATTATCAAAATAACATATATATTTACCTATTTTTAAACTTGTTAATTTACGAATTATTATATATAGATTATTTGTTTTTCTAGTGATCGAATTTAATGGCTTGTTTAATCATTCTTTAAGAGCATCTCCAACCACATCTCCAAAATGAAGAAAAATGGGGCAAATGGAGATTTTCGATTAATTTGGTGCTTCAACAGGTTTCCCAAACTTATATTTAAAATGCAGAAAATTGGAGATGGACTTTTTTTTTTTTTTTTCATATTTGGAGGTCACTTCAAAAATGATTACTATACGAGAAACCATATAAAAATCCTTAAAAAGTAATAATTTGAAGAGAGAAATAATTTTTTAACAGATTGATAAAATATTTTAATATTAAATATTTGAAATCTTTAAAACAAAGAAGTTGTTTGTTTTTAATTTTGTATTTTAAAGAAAAGTTTTTTCACTCAAGATTCGAGAAATGTTAATAAATATTTAAATTAAACCAGTCAATATTATATTATTTCATTATCATGTGTGTAAGCATATTGCAAATGAAATTTACCAAAAGCTCCCCCATAAGCAAGAAGCATCCAACCCAGCCGCTGAACAGTGTTGCACATGGTCCGCAAGGTGTTCGACGAAATGCCTCTGTGAAATTGATTCCGATTACCTTAACTCCTTCCCTCTAATCGTCGAGAAATTGGCCCTGGAGGTGGCCGGAAGCTACTATCTTCAACTGTACTGATCTCAGTTCCAATCTCCAATTCGAACCAAATATCACGGATTGTGTTCATATATTATATACATACATACATGTCATAGCGTGCAAGTACAAGCTTATATACAAGGTATATTTGAGATCGAGATATGTTTAGGCGTGTCAGTTCACTGTCAACGCTGATTTCCACGGCCAAACCATCTCTGCTGAATCAGGTACAATAGTCTTATAGCTATGAGAAATATAATGCTTCAGTTCATCTGATAATTGGTGTAAGCTTGATTGATCGGTTATGGCTGAAATGGAGGTGTTGGATGAAATATTTGTGCTTTGACTAAGCTACAAGCCGTGAGCTCGGATTTATATAAGATCTCGATATTGTTGTTATTTATTTTGTCGGTGTTATCAGGAAGGTCAACAGTGTGAGTGCACTGCAAGTCTGCAACTCATGTTGATAGTGATACCTTAGTTTCATAGATTTGAGGAAGTAGCTACTTCTGTCTTGTTATTAAGTACTCTAGTTTGAGGGGAAATCTGTGTAGAAATGACATATGCGTTTGTAAGACGATTGACTTAATGCTTAGCATGAAGTGTCTTATGGCTGTATATATTGCACGACTGTATGAGACAGCTTTGTAAATAGGCTTCTGTTGTACATGAGATTTATAATGATCTGCTGTGGCAGAAGTTTGATACATTTAGGCATCACAAGATTGTATTTGTTTATAGATGAGTTCAGTTTAGCAATTGGATCTTGTCTTGCACTAGTCAAGGTCTGTTGACCAGCATAAATGGATATACTAGGGTATTGGGAATTTGGATCTGCCCTAAGAGTGATAGTGAGCACCAAGTGAAGGAGATAAACTGGTTAAAGAGAGAAGTGGAGCAGGTTGCGCGAATAGGAAGTTGTTAGAAGAGCTTTACCAATCTCAACTACTCTATTGGTAGGTGATTGTATGCTTGTGCTCCAAGATCCATGAATGTCTTTTTTGTGCTACTTTGGGCTTGGGGGTATGCGATTTCTTCTATTTGTCATGATCAAATGGATCAGCGCTCTGTTTGGATGATATGTCCAGGTGGTTTGTTACTTGTGGGATTGAGGTGGTCATCAGTTTTGCCCTCTATTTGATATTTGCCTGACCCTTAGCCTTACCGGTTTTTATTTGCTTTTTTGGCCTAATACTTCCCCTCAGAATCTTAGCTTTAGGGATCCAATTATGGCCCAAATCGGTCCTCGTACTCAAGCAGTGTGTCCTAACACATCAAATACACAAATATAAGTAAACGGATAGTTATGTTAAAAATTGTATGCGTTTAATGTGATGTGATAGATATCTCTACGCATAGCATGCTGATATGTAAGAGCAACATAATTTGTGTCGAATTTAATTTTTCGGGAGTATTTGGAGGGGGGTTAGGGGTTCTGTAAACAGAAACATGAAACCTTTAAAGTTTGCAGGTTGTACATCTAGGAAGTTAGTTCTAGAACATTGCAGATTTTTTTTTTTTCCAATCTAAGCATTCAATATCTCTTCTTGGTGATGGCTTTTTTCAAGCGCACTCTGTCTGATACCTACTCTCGTCCTTCGTATGGCACTATTTTATATATGGAAGTTTTCATTATGTTGCACTTGGTTTCAATAGAATGGTTTACATGAATATGGATTACGTGATATTTTACATTTACATAAATTAGTTACGTCCTTAATCTCATGGTGTTTGTTGCTATTGATAAAGGTGGCATATGGATTAAAGTTTTTGGAAGCTTTCAGCACAGAAGTCCTGAAGCCGGTATGTAACTATGTGCAATCAGATTTAAGTTTTTTTTATAGATGAATCGGTTTCAAGTTAAAGATGATGTGGATTTTTGTTGAACCGAGGATTCTACCACTTAGTGTCAATAACTCTTTTGATTGACCAAGAAAAAGCTGGCACTTAATGAATAATTTGTTCACATACATCGCAATGCTTCCATACATTAGCAGGTGATCCAAACGGTGATTGCTAAACTTAGCAGAGTCTCATTATATATTATTGTTGTTTGTATCTTTTTGCTGATTGATTATGTATTCTGCTCCACAAGCCATTCCTGAATTTCCATAACTGTAACCTAGTATCTTGATATAGGAGGAATATATAAAATGTGAAAATGAGTAACTTTTCTGCTTGAATTTATGAACTATATCTACTTTTTAGAACATTTTTCGAGTTTTCAAGGCAATTTGATTTTGACATGTATAGGTCTGTTGCTATGTTGCAGTGTTCATTTGGACATCACATTGGAGCATTTTTCTGTGCATGGCATTTGCTTGCTTAATTGAATTTCTATATTCTATCAAAAGATGGGCCATCATATAATCTCCCATTTCCTTCTGTGGATGTAGGCAGAAGCTGGAATCCTGTCAAAGGCAAGGACCCCAACCATTAACTTTGTATTAGGTAACTGATAGCACATATCTAACAACTTAAAGTTGATGTGTTTTGTTTAATAAAGTTATGCATCGATACATGCTAATTTTTCTTTCTTAGTTGTTTTTTGCTTTCTGGCACTGGTGTAGAAAATAGTTTGTTTTGTGTTTGTTTCAAGTGCTCATGAATCATGATACCTGTTGAACTTTAGTTTCCCGTTGTCAATATCAGCTACTCTTGAATTAATATTTAAAGCATCTTATGACTACTGCTTATTTTAGGCATAATACACATATATAGTCCTTTATTTTGGCGAGGGAGAAAAGGTTCGCATACTTAAGTTTGTCTGATTACGTACTTTCTTATCTTGCATGTATCTTTTATTTTTTTCCTTCCTTTTGCCCCTGTATTTGACTTTTTTTCTAACTGGAAGATCTAAAAGGATGAAGAAAACCCTTTGAATGGAACATGATGCTTTTACCGTTTCATGCTTTTAGGAGGCCCTGGTGTTGGGAAAGGTACACAATGTACAAGGATTGCTGAGACTTTTGGATTCACACATTTCAGCGTTGGAGATTTGCTGAGAAAAGAAATATCTTCCAACACTGAAGATGGGTACTGATTTCAACTTCACTTTTTGAGTCAATCCACTAAAATGTGTCCCTGCTAATGCTAATTTATGCTTCCAGGGAAATGATTTTGGAGACAATCGCGAAAGGAAAAATCGTTTCTTCAGAAGTGACAGTCAAATTGCTGAAAAGTGTTATTGAATCTGGTGAAACTGATAAGTTTCTAATTGACGGTTTTCCTAGAAGTGAGGAGAACCGTGTAGCTTATGAACAAATAGTGAGTTCCATCCTTATAATTTTTACTGAAATACTAGATTCATTAAACCTCAAGACTGGAATCAGAATATAATCAACACTTGGAATGTAGATTGGAATAGAACCGGAAGTTGTACTTTTCTTTGACTGCAATGAAGAGGAGATGATGAACCGAGTACTACACCGTAATCAGGTGTGTTTTTACCCTTTATAATTTGGTATAAAATTATACCCAATTCCTCCACCCAAGGTGCAGGAAAGTTGATCTCTGATCTTTTTATCAGGGGCGAATTGATGATAATATCGATACCACAAAGGAACGCCTTAAAGTGTTCGAAGCTTATACGCTACCTGTTATTAAATACTACACTGAGAAAGGGAAGCTGTACAAGGTTTTACATCTTATTGATCTACACTTTTGTTATTCTTAGTTTCAGGACTTTTATGCATCATCTATGGACCTGCTCAAAAATGTATGTTAAAGACAGGTTTAAATCATTATATTTGGTGTAATAACAATGCCAAATCATGCAGATTAATGCCATTGGAACAGAAGATGAGATTTTTGAGCGAGTGCGGCCTATTTTTACCAAGTAGCCATCGAGGTACGCGTTACAATTCACCCTTTGCCATTCTTCATTCTTTTTTAGAGATTAAATGACATTCTAATTTTTGAAATCGATACATAATCCTAATCAATCTTGAAAACTGAAAACCTTTTTAAGCAGGTTTTTCTGTATAATCAATAAAGTGTTCTTGTTAAGATTGAGGGAGTCCATAGTCAATAAATTGAAAAAGAGTCCAGTTGTGTTCTAATGGCACCAAATGTAGGACAGATAATTAGTCCAATCCTATCCCGTCCCATCCAATCTACATACCAACTGCTACCTAAATGAGCCATTTGGTTTGACCGATTGTTTTTAAGGGATTTGATTTCATGGAGGCGGAAAGATTAGGAATCTTTAGGGAGCGTTTGGTTCGTAGAATGGAATGTGATGGAATTGGAATACATCGTAGGAATTTGACTTTGAAGGAATTGAAATAGAATTTGATAAAATTTGACCATGTGTTTGGTTGGTAGGAATTTAATTCCACTTAAGCCAAGGAATGATGAATTCCTTAGATTGTGGAATTCAAAGGATTCCATCAAGTACATTCCGCGAACCAAACATCACTAAGGAATTTCTTATTCCAATTTCATCATATTCCTTGAATTCCGCAAACCGAATAGACCTTTAGTGTGTTTGGTTTATAGGATTTGAAATTGAGTTGAATTCCATTCTTTTATAAATCTTGTTTGGTTTGTAATGGGATTTAATTTTTCGTAAATATTTGCTTGTTTGGAAGCAATGGAGAAATTAGGCACATTTGATGAAAAACACATGGTAGAGCTGCGGATTTTTTTTTGATAAGGTTCGCCTGGGCTTTGCCCAGACTACATCCTTTGTAATTTTTACCAAGAGCTAAAGCATGCTCCCTTGGGATTAATACTCAGTGGCCCCTGGTTGCTCACCCCCGGATTCAAACTTGGGTTGGTTGTTACACCTTCCACAAGCCTTAACTAGTAGGCTGCCCCATTGGGGTTTGTGGTAGAAACAATTGTAATCCATAGGATTTGGATCCGGAATGATAGTCATAACCAAAGGATTTAGAAATCCCTTATGTTGGATTTCATTGAAATCCTAGCATTTCAAATGCTAACCTTTCTTCAAACCAAACATGTGGCTGGAATGAAATTCAATTCAAATCCCTCCAAAACCAAACGTCACCTTAAAATTTATATATTCATGATCCCATCTCATATGGACACTATATGATTGTGAGGGTTTAATATGTGATAGATAAATCGAAAGTGAAAAAATAAAAACCATAAAATCTTAGGGGGTGTTTAGTTAAAGGTAATCAATGGGCATGATAATAAAAGAACTTTTTGAAAATATAACATAATGGGTTCATTCCTCAGAAGCCTAAAATTCCATTCCTCATAGTATCCATTTTATCTACTTGCCATTGATCTCTGAATCTTCTCTGTTCTATTTTCTCTAATTTTATGTGTTTATATTGTAGCATTTGGTATGCAGATTTATATAAACATAAAGACATCAATGGTGGCAAAGGATGCAAGAAGCATCTGTCTGGCATTCATCTTATTGTGCTTGTTTTCCAAGTTTTAGAGGTCGAACTTGCCACGGAGTCCCACAGACAACTGGTTTGGACTCAACTAAACGTTGATTGTCGCACATCTGTGTCATTTTTTCGCATTTCAATAGTTACAATTGTTGCACATTCAAGATGTTTATTTAATCAGGAAACCACATGGATCATTTGAACCTGTGACATTCAAAATATTTCTCAACTCAGTTATTTTTCGGCGAAATATCTTGAAACAAAATCTTTTATGGGTCTTCATTGTATTTTGTTGGCATGAAAAATTGTAACATTTTGGTCAATAAATCTTATTATAGGTAAAATGGGCGGTTCAAACATTGAGAGAATGGTTCAAAACGTAAATTATTGAAAAAAAAAAATTATTTGAACATGGATATCTTAATCAGGAATGCAAATATGTATCCCAAACTAGATTTTTTTGAATATTTTTCCTAGATTTTTATATATGAATCTTTTATTAACTTTCTTTTTTTTTACTTTCTAATGAATCTTTTATTTGAACCAAACTCCCAAAGGTATGCGATCATGTGAGAAGTGTCATTTTTGATAAGAAGTGTGAAAAATACTTGATCACTTTAATCAAATTCCCTTCCATGAATTGCGGTTTAAAAGCAAATTGATCCGGTGCATCTTATCACGATGCATCTCATCCTAATGTTCGTCTATTTCTCATCCAACAGTTGAAAACCACTCCTCATCAAATTTGACACTTCTCCCTGATGATACATAGCATCAGGGACGGACCAGAGGTATTGGATACTATGGCATGGACCAACACTTTGTTGAGTTTGTACCTCTGTTGTAGTGTAAAAGATTATAGGGTCGTGAAAAAGTACCACCATATCAATTTTTGTTTTATTCTACTGTATATACTTTGAAACTACGATTACGATACAAGTTCCTTTTCTTTACGTTGGTTCGCAAATCCCTTTTTCCACCACAAACCTGAGTACGAATCCTATTAGTGTCATTTTTCTTAGTTTCTAGGTTTTAATTTCAGATTAATTATATTTCTAGGAAAAAAATGTAATAAAAGATTGCATCAAGAACCCCTCACATAAAAGAACAACAAATAACCAACATATCAATAATAATTTTATGAAAAATATCCGTATATGTGTTTAGAAGGAGGTTTAAGAAAAAACCTAAAAATAAATAAAAAACCGAGAAACACCGTCATAGTCCTCTATCTGGACCATATGCACTTTTACGTAGCAGTAAATCCAGTTGTTTTTTGGGTTTTATACACATGTAAATAAGCAAATATATATATTACAAATTACATTTAGAGTAAATTACGTATTTGGTCCCTGTGATTTACACTTTATTACACTGTTGGTCCCTCTTTCAAATAATTATGGATTTGGTCCCTGTGGTTTACATTTCCTTGCACTGTTAGTCCCTCTGTCTTAACACTATTAATATATCTCAATTAAGTAGGTTTATAAG
>LUCG01277616.1:0-16516 GCA_001633085.1 Carthamus tinctorius | reverse complement strand
AGGGACCAAATCCATAAAAACCCCCAAACCACAGGGACCAAATCCGTAATTTACTCTACATAAAATAACTATATACAGGTGGGGTTTTTTTTTTAAACTGGTTCGGATCCAAACCGATTAAAAATCCGAAAAAAATTCCGGTTGGTAAAAAACTAAAATCCGATCGGATAACCGGTTTAAAGAAAATCCGGCCCGGTATAAAAAAAAAACCGGTTTTGAATAGTTTTTGCACAAAACCAGATAATTGGATTTTTTGTGCACCTCATTAATAATAAACAACAGTGGGCCTGATATGTTTTTCCAAAGACCATAACTTCTTGTAGCCCAATATGCGTAGAAAGTCCAAACTTTTAAGGCCCAATATTAAGCAATAATGGGCCTTTCAATTAACTTCTTCGTTAAATTCATTCATTAATAGAAATTTCTCTTCCCAAAATAACGTTGGTCGACATCATCATCATCATCATCATCATCATCATCATCATCTCCCTCCATTCATATCTTCACAACTGAACCCTAATTTCACATAGGATTTCGAATTTCCTTCTCAATCGAGACCAGATAATCACGAAAAATGTTGAAACACGCTACTAAGAGGATTCTAGGGTTTGGATTAGCCGACACACGGTCCTCTGCACCGGCGGTTGCTCGGATTCTGCCCAGGTTCTACCATGAGAGGGTCGTCGACCATTACAACAATCCTCGCAACGTCGGTGCTTTCGATAAGAACGATCCCACGGTTGGCACGGGGCTCGTCGGTGCGCCGGCTTGCGGAGATGTTATGAAGCTTCAGATTAAGGTCGATGAAGAGACTGGAAAGATTACGGACGCTTGCTTCAAGACGTTTGGTTGTGGCTCTGCCATCGCTTCCTCTTCCGTTGGTTAGTTTTCTTCTTTTGAAACCCTAACGCTGTGTTATTTAGGAGATTTGTATTTGGATTATTTTGATGTTATAATTCTCGTAATCTCGCAATTCATACCTAAATTTGAATTTCATGTCTTAGTTTAGACTTGAGCTGCCTAGGGGTTAAGCTTTTTCCCATGGCTTCAATTAGTTAGGTATGCCTAGGAGTTTTCCAGGTTGCTTTCTTAATGATAGTTGGATTAAGCTTCTGGAAAAATAATTTTTTGAGTAACTGTGTTAATGAAAGAATGAAACTAATAGTTAGTAAAGTATGTGTAATATAATAACATAACACCGTGGGTTCCAAGAACAATGAAGCTTTGAATTGATATTTTGACATCTAGCCTCTACACTGTGCTCTTTCCTGGTAATATATTTTTGCCCCAACTAAAAGATCTGTATACACATGCTTTTCTTTGCAAATGGGGTTTAGATTATGTTTTTTGTTGTATCAAGTGTGGGTGGAAATAGCTAATGTAATAAGTGTCTTATGTTGTTTGCTTGATTAGAGAATCTGCTGCTTCAACAATACATGTGCAAAATTCAAAGCTTGATTAGTGCTAAAAAGTTTGATGAATTGCTGGGTTTTTTGGATGATGATAGTTTGATGTAATGTTGACTTTGTGTTTTCAGCTACTGAATGGGTCAAAGGAAAACAGATGGAAGAGGTTCTGACCATCAAGAACACGTGAGTTTTAGTTCCCTTTCTACTTTTTTGTATGATCCTTCTAACTAGTACCTTTTGCTTCTCATCCATTGCTTTGTTGAAGTGTATTTTGTGTACTTAGCTACTTATGTCATTTACTCGTATTATCATATGTTTATGTATATAATATCATATATGATATAGAGATTTGCTGCCATAAGTCATGCCTTGACCTCGTTGTGGCTTCCAGGACTTGAGGCTTGATGTTGCCTCCACACCACACCTCACCGCACCTCATGCTATCTAGAACCTTGGTATTAAGTTACTGCAAGAGTACAAGCAGTGTAGAATACTGGTCGATCATTGTGAGACAATGACCTATTACCTAAATACTAAACCACTACAAATCATGAACTAGGTATGTGGCTAATAATCATGATGGTAAATAACAAACCAAAAATAAGACCGACGGACAATAAAATAAGAAGACGAATAAAAAGGAAGTTAATTTAACTACCTACAAGTTAGGAAAATAAATTAGCTTCGACGTTACATTAAAAGAATAAAGAGGAGTAAGCAATGTCGATCCGTTGAGGTGATGATATATCTTTTGAGGACTAGTTAAATAAGTTTTTCTAATTCATATATTCATTTACTTTCGTAAAAAAACAATTAAAAAGGAGCATTAAGATGTAATAAAACATTTCCCCTGATTCTCGCCTTCTTTTACTTTCCTTTAAAATCAATTTGTTGTGTAAATGATCAGTGAACAACTGTTATCCCGTCATATCTTAACTTACATTGGTGACAAATCATAAGAACTGATCAACCGATAACTGAATATCGAAAGCAATTAGTCAAATTCTCGATAAAAAATTATACAACATTGCCACATTAATCTATACTACGAGTACGATAAACTAAAAGGAGCTTCTAGTGAACAACTAACCCAACAAAATGATAAAAAGAAGATGGAACAGTATTGACATAGCTCTATGACTCTATCATACAAGAATTTACGAATCTGCCATCCCGCCTTGTGGTCCGTGCCAATTTGCTTTAATTTTTGGACTGTCTATGCCAAACCTTCTGTCGGGGCATGACTGCAACTTATCGTCTGATTTTGTAGCAGTCTGTGCCAATGCTTCTGCCCTTCTTGCAAGAGCTTGCTATCTTTCTTACTTCATCATAGCTCATGTGTCTTTTCTTATTGGCCTGCCCTCTTCCTTCCTTTTTTCTCACAAAGCATCAACCACCGTCTTGGTATGAATGCCTATAAACTCAATAAAATGGTTTGTTCTCCCAAACATGATGTAACCATGATATGAATGATGGATGCATGCAAATTTATCCTAAATATACACAAACTTACAGGAACTGGAATGCAGAAATAACAACTTAACACTACTTTTGCAAAGTTGGTTTCCTATAGCTCTGGGATCTCGAGTGTTTAGTCCATGCTCACTTTGTAGACCGGAGACTACTTACTTGGATGGTAGAATGACTAGATTTTGGCTGTTGCTTCCTAATTTTGGAACCAGGGAGCTTCCCTTGTTTTCTCATTTTTCTTTTTGTTCGACTGTTTTAAATTTTCCTTACATTTCTCTACTTGTATACATAAATAACAAATAATTAAATTATAATTACACACAAACATATATATACACACACATATATAGCCAACAATTAGGATGAGACGAGCACCAGATTAATAAAGTAACATTAATTTTCAAAAAGATAAAATGATTGTTTCAATTGCCATGAATTCATGAGCAGTGAGACTTGAGACTTAAGGGTGTTAAGTGGGCTTGAATGTAGATCCATTAAGCCTTGAGGCCAAAGGAGGGAGTCCAGCACGGTTAAAAGTTTGAACTATAAACTCTTGGTGTATCAGGTTATGATGAAAAATTGAAGATAAAGTAAACATTTGAATATATGAATTGGTTAAATTGTAATATCTAGTTCTAGAAAATCGAGGGTCAGTTTCAAATGTAATGTTATCCTTAAACAAACATTCGTCTTTATTCTTCTTTGATGTTCATTACCACCAATTTTCATAACTTGGAAAAACAAGAGCTCCATTTTGGCCGGGGAAGTCGCTGTAAAGCGGAGCCCAAGCACAGTGGTGCTCACTGCTCACAACGGCAGGCCTAGTTTAGTTTTGATGGGTGCTTGGTGTTTATAGCAGTAGCCAGTAGGTCTAGTTTTGGTTTAGATGGGTTACATGATGGTAACAGTGGGTTCAAAAAGCGATCACAAGTGTTAGGTCTGGTTTTTGTTTCGATGGTTATTTTGGGAAATGGATTCACAGTTGTGCATAGGGTTTCATGGTGGAGGGATGATCTCAAGAGTCTAGTGAATGAGAGTGTTCATAATTGTTCAGCGGTTTTTTATGGGGTTTGTGTGTTGTGTGATTATGTTACCTTGATGATGAGAGAGGAGAGAGGACTGTAAAATCCCTAATAGCCCCTAAACCGTCTTTTTTGATTTAATATTTCTAGTTTTATTCATATTAAGTTGCAAAAAAACCTTTGAATATTGATTGATAGCTCTTGATTTGTACGGATTAGTGGTTTAGACTACAAGTGGGTCTTACTTTTGCTTCTTTGAGGCAAGACAATCTTTGAAGAGTACCTCTGTGTGTATAGTATTTGATAAAAGGGAAAGGCTGATGAGGAAGTTGATCATGCTCAAGGAACTTGGTCTAATGCCATTAGTAATATCTACGATTCTTATTCTTAAGTCGTCACCTATACGTGTTCTTTTTATTTTCTATATGTGTGTGGATATGGATTTAATTTGATAAATGTTGCAGAGAAATTGCAAAACATCTTTCCCTTCCTCCTGTGAAGCTTCACTGCAGCATGCTTGCAGAGGATGCCATCAAGGCAGCAGTCAAAGATTACGAGACTAAACGTGGTAAATCAGTTGAGGCAGCTGCTTCTTCCACTACTGGCAAGGCTGCTGAGGCATAATCATACCCAAACACAGAACAAGATATGACTGAATGTTGTTGATTTTTGTTCTTTTCTTTGTTTTTTCTTCTGCATTTTATGTATGTATTGTAAGGTAAACTAAAATGGAGGACAAAGCTTCAAACTTTGTTAATTTTCTATAGATGTTGGTGATAAATGGCATTGTGGATATCTGAATAAGGAAAAAGGATTATGTTTCTTATTTTGTCTTGTGATTAATTTATTTGTCTTGTGATGATTGTGGCTCATGTTTGCCATGGTTCTTAGAACCTACCTTTTTTCTTATCAGCTGATGATATGCTTCAACTTTTAGCATTTTTTTTGCCAAAAGTCTTAAGCCATCCCACTTGATTTATCACCACTTGCTTAATGCTTTTAGTTTTTTTTTTGTGCCAGAAAAAAAAAACTCTTAAGCCATCCTGCTTCACTTGCTTAATGCTTTTACAACAGTGGATGATTTAGTGTTTCTTGATATGGAATGATTAAGATTCAAATGTAATGGTGGGTTTCTTCATGTGAAATAGATTTTATGGCTTTTATTAGAGTTGATGTTCTTGATAATGTTTTATATGGTTCTTAGTTTCCCCCTCAAAATGTAATGTCATATTTCCAAAAGTAAATGACCATATATCCTTGTTTAAGGACCTATGGTTGCACTTGACAAAAGAGAATATATGAACAATACAAAGAGGTTATTTACCTACAATTTGCTTGTGTAGAGGGAGATCCAGTATTTTCTGCAAGGGCGGACCTAAAGAAGTGCATAGTGCATACGGTGGCATGTGCCACCGTTTCATTCCTCCATCGTAGTGTAAAAAATTACAGGGTCGTGAAAGGTGCAATGGTATAATTTTGTTATGTGTCATCATATATATTTTGAAACTATAATAAGAACATGAGTTTTCCTTTGTAGAATTCGTTAGGTACTTGCTTTTCAAATATGAGGTTATGGGTAAGTCTTGTTAGAGTTATGTTTCTAAATTTTAGTTTTTTATTTCAGATTTATTGTGTTTATAAAAAAATGCTTTTACCAAGACTATAACTTGAGACTTCATCTTTGAAACATAATGGACCAACCACTGAACCAAATCATCAATATAGATTTTGTAAAAATTATCTCTATATATGTTCTTTATAGTCAAATGGTATCACCGTTTGAAAAAAATTCTAAGTCCTCCCCTGATTTTCTGAATCCTTATCTAAGGATTTAAAAAAAATTCTTTCAACAAAGATGTGAATTGGAAGGGATTGGTCGACAAAATATGAACTGGAGACTGAACCTTGATATGCCCTAGAACAATACATTTTGGTTGCCAACGCTTGGACCCGACTCTACTTAAACATTACTGGTTCAACCCAACATTCTCACCAAACACTTACCTGGTAAGCACTTATCGGTAAAATTCAACACTATCGAGTAACATCTTAGTACATTAAAACGACATCATATGTAATAATTCACCTGGTAAGCGCTAACCGGGCAAGAAGCCGTTTATTAAACGCTTACCAGGGTAAGCTTACCAATATCATTTACCTTATTGATTGAGCATGACAAGAGCCAAGAAACTTACCCGGATAAAGACAAGGCAAGGAGCCAAGAACCGATACTTTTACCCCAACAAGTGCGGGAAACGACTCTTACTTGGTAAACACTTACCCAGTTTAAAATGCTTACCAACAATTCATTTTCAAGGTCAAAGATGTTATACGATAAGGTAACTGAATGTGAATCTTTTGCCGGCGAGCGTTTACCTGGTAAGAATTTGGTAAGCGGCGCCTAAGAGTCGTCGTTCTCACTTACCCGGTAAGACTCTCGATCATTGCTTTGCCCTTACTCGGTGAGTTTTTAAGTTCTTGCTATATTCATCAATAAAGGGAACATAATTTGGTAAGTGTTTGCCCAAATAGTAAACGACCCTAAACTAAGAACCGAAACAAACAAAAACAACATATTTTATACACGAAATCCATACCTTACTTTATTTAAAGAAAACGGACAGGTTTCAGTCAGGATGAAAGTTATAGTGAGAAGGATAAGAAGGAGATTTCCGTTTTCGAATCACATCCTAATTAAAAAGATTAACAATAATGAGATAGACGGAAGTTTATTCACGAACAGAACCGCAATTCCGGGGGGTAAAATCCATTCGAAGGGATTATTTTGGAGGACTGTTTTTGTAATTTCAGCCTTCAATTTTGAATATTTTGCACTTTTGGAATTTTTGTTGATTTTAGCTGCTAAGATTCTAATCTCACACTCAACTGTGTGGGAATTAGGCGAGCTGTTCGTGGATAGGGGCACCGATCAAGGTTTGGCACAGACGAACAACCTCCTCAACCTTTTCTACTTCTATAATCCAACTATTCAACTTATCGATTCTCTCAACTACTCTTTTGATTCGATTACATTTCGTTACTTCACCCAAAATTGGTGTTTTCTTTCATTTAAGACCACCGATCTGCTTCCAAAAACCTTCATCAACCTTCTTTCACTTTGCGTTAATGGCGACCACTTAAAAGCCGCACACTTTGTTCGGTCAGTCTTCAAATTTTTATAGGGTAAGGTGATTTCACTTGATGAGAATTCAAAAAAAGTCTATTTCGGGCGCTCATTATTGACCACTTTTTTTTTTACAATATTATTAGATGAGAATTCTAGCTATGTCGTTAATTTCCATGTGGTGATGTGATGAATTTTGATATATACATGTGAATAAATAATTGAACCTTCATTGATTGTTGTTTGTTCTTTTGGTTTTACCTTTGTGGTACTGGTTTGTGTTGATAATTTATTTCTGGCTTGTCTGTTTATGAAATGAAGTAATGGAGGAATCCAATTTTGACATTGACCTGTTTAGGAGGTGGTTAGGTGGAGAGAGTGATAGCATTGAATTTAGCAAATGGATGATTTAAGAAAGGACCAATCAACAGTAGGAGCTACTCACAATATAAATGAAGAAACCAACAACATAACTGAGAAGGGTATCTCAGAAGGAGGAGGAGGAGGAGGAGGAGAAGAGACGATGGTTCCACCCGTTGGAAATTCGATTCATAGGTCGGGTTCACGCCCGCAGCTTGATCTTAGTGGTGCAGCCATTCAAGGGAATTTCGAAGAGAGAGATCCGACGATTCTGTTGCCGAATCAGTCTGATGATATATCCCATTTGGCATTGGATATTGGAGGTGAGTTTTTTCTTCCTTTAATGTGGTTTTTGGTGATTTTTTTGAATGGGTTTGTAATTGCAATCTGGAAACGTATTTAATGTTGATGATTGGTACACCAGGGTCTCTTATCAAGTTGGTTTATTTTTCAAGACACGAGGATCGTGCAGTGAATGATAAGAGGAAGAAGTCTGCAAAGGAGAGATTTGGTGTTAGCAATGGTAACATCAGGAGGACTTTTCCGATTCTTGGAGGGAGGCTGCATTTCGTGAAGTTTGAAACGACGAAAATTAATGAATGTTTAGAATTCATTCACTCGAAGCAGCTCCACAGAGGAGGTGCAATTCTTTTGTTGCTAGCTTAGAACTAGTGCTTGTATTTATTCCAGTTTACTTTGCATCTAGTCTGACTTGTGTTCTCTATCATGTATGACATGGATACTTGTGCTGCCATCCTCCAATTCCAGACAATGATAATGCAGTAATCAAGGTATACACTTTATTTTTTCATCAATTTTATTGTTTCCGTGTTCATATTTTTCCGACCTATGACCATTCTACTTATGTCTCTTTGCTACCATGCCCCATGTTTTGTTGCTAAACTGATCTTTTTTTGGAAGAAAAATAAGAACTTTAGTCTGTGGTATTAGTTATGACTTAGATTGGTGAGAATATAGGTTTTGTGGTTACGGTCACTTGGATAATTCTTGGATTGTGTATATGTTGCACTTTCCAAATACTATATTTTGACCCTTTTATGCCTTAGGTTTCACGAAATCAGTATTGGGATAATGCAAGAAATCACTCATGTTCTTTAGGCAAAAAAACTTGAGTATGTATACACTAGATTAACCGTTTATATATTTATAAGAGCGATCGACGGTTACCGGGTAGTTAGGCAGTTAATAGATAATTGCACAACAACTACAATTGCTTCTGATGAAGGCTCAAAGGTTTCTGATTCTAAATCACTCAGGGGCCATTTAATAAACGCTACCTATTTAGCACTTACCATATAAACATGGCAAAGGCCGAAAATTTTCCCCTGTAAGAGCGATGATAAGGATGGAGAGTCATAAATTGTTGCATATGATACCGTTTTGATGGACTGAAATCTCAAAGTAAAACGGACTGAAATCTCAAAGTAAGTTTGAGTGTTGACTCTTTCCGGTAAGCGCTTACTGGGTAAGCGTTTGGTAAACAGCCCCTAAGTTTCTAACCTTCTGAATTTCACTCAGAATGTGAGCTAGGAGGTGTGGAGAAAGCAGCGGACCACTGCCAGGTGGGCTCCCCCTACGACCCTGGAAGGGGTGCATCCCCCTTGACCCCACCTTATTGGTGTGCACTCCGTACCTCCTAGCCCACGTTATGTTTGCCTTGTCACCTAGTCATTCCCTAGTAAATCACAATTACACCAAAATGCTTGATGATGCTAAATCACCAACAATGATTAGACCTCCTTCTTCTTTAACATGGCCTAGAAGACAGAAACATCAGAGAGAGAAACACTTAATTTTTGTATCTATCAACTTATTAGAATGTTTGAGAAGGCTACAGGTGGTGGGGCATACAAGTTTGCTGATCTATTCAAAGAGAAACTTGGAGTTAGCATTGAAAAAGAAGATGAGATGGATTGTCTTGTAGCCGGTGCAAATTTTTTGCTAAAGGTGCGATTCTAATCTTTTTTTGCATCAAATTTATTTTGTCAAGCCCATGAATATGTGGATTAGGTTTACTAAATTGAACTTTGTGTAGGCAATTCGCCATGAAGCCTTCACCCATAAGGAAGGTCATAAAGAGTTTGTGCAGATAGACCATAATGATTTGTACCCATATCTTCTTGTTAACATCGGATCTGGTGTGAGCATGATAAAGGTACCAAATCTTTATGTTTCTTTTTCTTCCTCATTCTTTTGATTTTTTTTATTTAGTGCTTCGCTGCAGATAATTTAAAATTTTCAATTATGTAGGTTGATGGAGATGGGAAGTTTCAGCGGGTTAGTGGGACAAATGTAGGTGGCGGTACATACTGGGGGTTAGGGAGGCTGTTAACTAAGTGCAAGAGGTTACTCTTTATCTTCTGATCACTTTGGTACTTTTCTTTCGGTTTTCACTTTGATGGTTCTCATAAAATAATGGGTTTATTACAGTTTTGATGAACTGCTGGAGTTAAGTCAAAGGGGAGATAATAGCTCCATAGATATGCTAGTTGGGGACATTTATGGGGGCTTGGATTACTCAAAGGTAAACTGGTTGCACTATGTTATTAATTGATATTTATGTTATGTCTTTCTAACTTCTAAGCAACTCATATTTTGCAAAAAGTTTATGGATTTATCAATCCTTTTAATATTTTATCGTATGATCTCAGATTGGGCTTTCTGCATCAACAATTGCTTCTAGTTTCGGCAAGGCGATTTCCGAGAACAAGGAGATCGAAGACTACAGACCTGAAGACATTTCTCTATCTCTTCTTCGTATGATTTCTTACAATATAGGCCAGGTATGATTACATACTTTAGCATCATGAAAGTTAATTTTTTGATAAGTGTAAATGGGTTAGCTCACCACCTTATGCTGCTCATATTCATGTTGGAATTTGCATAGTAATCTGACAGTTCAGTTGTCATTATTGGTTTATAGGAAAATTTGAAGGAGATATGTTTACATTTGTTGAAATCATAAATATTTGTGATAAATATGCTTTTAATGTTTAGGAACATTGATTGGTAACTTTTTATGATGCTGTTATCAGCGGGGTCATGGTTCTGATCTGATTTCTAAAGTAGCATAACTTTGTATTATTTATACCCATTTTTTTTATATGATTTCTATATATCAGATTTTGAGTTGTATTTGCTTTTCATGATTGCTCAAATTTACTATTGGGTATGCTTGGATGTGTGCCAAACTTATGTAATGTACCTAATGTAGAGAAGTTATTGAACATAAGTATACAGAACCTTATAATAGAATCCGTTTGTCTTTCCATAAAGATAATGGAATTGGTTACCAACAGTTGTAGTTCAAAAGAAAATAGACAGTGAAATGGCTCGAGAAATAAAAAAGTCAGATTTTGACTATAGTATCTTGAATTCACCATAGAAGCAAACCTGATTCTGTTTTTATTCATATTTTCTGGTGAAAAACTTCTGTTGTTTATAGTTTTATTTCTTGTTGGTGGAAATAACAGAGAGAGTATGACAAAAGGAGGCCTTTTATTATAATTTAGTTCTCATCATGGAACTGATTTCAGTTTTAATTTCTATAGATATCTTATTTAACTGCATTGCAACTTGGAATTAAGCGGATATTTTTTGGAGGATTTTTCATAAGAGGCCATGCTTATACCATGGACACAATTTCATTTGCAATCCAGTTTTGGTAAGGATTTACTCCTATCTTATCCTTTTGAAATTGCATTTAAGTTTTAATAGCAAAAGATTTAGGAAATTTCTTCCTATATGTTTTTGTTCTTCACTTTTGGATGAATATCTTGACCTTTCTTTTTTCTTAGGTCAAAAGGAGGAGCACAAGCTATGTTTTTGCGCCATGAAGGGTTTTTAGGAGCTTTAGGTGCATTTATGAGTTATGAGAAGCATGGATTAGATGACTTGATGGTTCATCAGCTGGTGGAAAGATTTCCGATGGGAGCTCCATACACGGGAGGAAAGATTCATGGTCCTCCGCTTGGGGATTTAAATGAGAAGGCAAGTATATGGTCAAAAAACATAATATGAGTTATATAATCAACCGCGTGCTGGAATTTTTTAGTCAACATGGGTAGTAGTCTTTCTTTATTCAGATTGGCTTTCAGTCTTAAGCACAGCATACATTATTGGCCTCATTCTCTAGCCAATTTAAGTTTTCTAGGTGAGTTGGTGACTTAATATATAGTGCAGAGTGAATTGTGATTTATAATAAACATCATGTATGGCTGTATCAAGCTCGATGCAGATTGATTAACTTAAAATTGATGCAAACCATTTCATTAATATCCTCGTGTGTGAGCATGTGTTCATGGATTTTGAAGGATGGTTACAAGGTCCAGATGTTGTCTGTAGCAATCACAGAGGAAAACAATTGTGTAACTTGATCAGTGACTTTATCTTGTACCTGTTCTTAATTTACCCCTTATGTAATTTTATTCTCTTTATAATTCATGCGTTAACTGTAATGATGAAACTGGACGATCTTGTATGAGTTTTGGAAAAATTTGTTTTGTAATATAATTTGCTGCACATTCATTTCTGTGGAGTTATTTATTTCTAGCTGTAGCTGTACAATTCATGTAGTATTTTACGTATAAGAGATTTTATGGAACAAAATAATGTGACCCTATTGTTATGCTGAAAATCATTGTAATCTTACATCTGTATTGATGATGACATGTAAAATGAACTGGTTTTAAGTGGCGGAAGTCCTTTGTAACAAGTTCTATATACGCCTGCCACTCCAATATTAAAAGAAGAAAATAGTAACTTGCTTTGCTCAAAGGAGGATACGTTTAAAACTAAATGCTGGACTGTAGGTATAGATAAGTTACGACTACTTTGTGTGTAGCATTCTCTGTGCATTTCAGAAGTGACTGTTTTTCTGTGACTTGAATCTGTGACATATCGGCCAATAAGGAGCAACCTTACTAGTTGCTTCAAAGCTCGCTCTTATCCTGTTAAAGGTTAAAATACTATTATTTTTTGACCATGCGGGCATGTGGCTACTTCAGTTTTGGAATTAATGTGCCAATTCATGTTCTGTAAACCGTGAACTAATTCGACTGGATTTTGATTTTGAGTTGCATTTCATCACACAATCCTTTTGATTTTTGTGTTTCCCTAGATTTGCATGTGCTTTTAAGCTTATATAAAATGTGAGATATTAAGCTTTATTTCTTTAGAGCATTACTGGAGAGTACTTTATTTGACATAGTGTTGTATCTGTAACTTACTGCAGATATCGTGGATGGAAAAATTTGTACGGAAGGGAATTAAAATTACTGCGCCTGTTCCAATGGCTTCTCCAAGGACTACTGGTTTAGGTGGCTTTGAGGCTCCATCATCAAAAGGAGACACCCTACGTTGTGATGAAAGTAATTTAAATGTTGGCGTCCTCCATCTGGTCCCGTCTTTAGAAGTGTTCCCGTTGTTGGCTGACCCTAAAGCGTATGCAAATTCCCGTCACTTGGCCTGTTTATATGTTCAGTTGCTGTCATCTACCTTATGAGATTTTTTCATAATATGAAAAGTTATCGAAATCTTTTATATTATTAACAAATGAATTGTCACAAATCAATATCGACATGCGTTCAAGTTTTCAACAAGGTTTTTATTTATCTTTAGACAACCTAACTTTGGGTTAAAGAAATCATGTAGTAAACTCATTTGGACCCTCAGGTGACAAATGAGTAACCTTACCGTTGCTCCAATAGTCCAATGCTCCCCGAAGAGCATATACATTAGAATGTATTTCTTTGAATGATTAAAGATTCATCCGGCTCATTTATTTCAAGATAAAAACTGATGTAATTTGGCATGTGATTGATGCTATTATGTTGTCATGTTAACAGCTATGAACCCAACACTATTGATCTTGCGGATCCCAATGAGCTCGAGTAAGTTCCAAGTTTTTATATGGGTCAACTAGATAAAAAGGATTTTATTTGTTTCTTATGTTGGATCTTTATGTTGTAGATATTGGTTCACGGTGTTGTCTGAGCATTTACCGGACCTTGTTGATAAGGTAACCACAACCTTTTCTCTGGCTCATTCTTTGGGGCTTGTGGTAGGTTAAATTAGAGATAATTTTGGAGGGTCGGATATGTCCAACTACAAATGCTTAAACATTTGCATCTAGTTGGTGTTGTGCTCTTCTTTGACAAAATTGTGCTTCAAAACCATGTGATTTTATATTTTGATAACCAAAAGGCTTGTTATTCTACTCTTAAAAAGTTGTTATGAAATATGCAGGCAGTGGCCAGTGAAGGTGGAACAGATGATGCTAGAAGAAGGGGCAATGCATTTGCTCGTGCTTTTTCTGCCCATTTGGCAAGGTACGTAAATACAGTTTGTGTCTGTGTTTATAAATGTTATGAGAAAATAGCATTGGACGTGACCACATTCTTATATATAATTATATTTGGTGTGTGCATAGCTAAAAAGTTCACCTTTTATGTTTTGTCTCCATGTCATATAAATGTATAATCGTTTCAGAAAAAGTTGAAGCTAATTCGAGGCCCCATTCACAGTTTTTGGTTCATGATATGTGTAAAGCAACTTTTATCGATTCATGATATCTGTACTATCCATCTTGTGTGGACCTGCAAATCATACTACCAGTATATATATTTATGATAAATAAAACTGTGAAGCAGGGATGGACCTAGGACAATTTTCAAACGTGGCACCATATAATTAAGTTTTTGNATCCTCAGTCTTTTCTCTAATTCTTTGAATTTTTTTTGGTTGTTTGATTGAACGAGAGAGAATTTTTTGGTTTTTTAGTTGATTTTGAGAGAACTTTTAGAATTTTTGGTTGATTTCAAGAGAAATTTTCGGTTTTTTGGTTGATTTCGACTGAATTTTTTGGTTCATTCCGATAGAAGATTTTGGTTTTTAGGTGTACAGCTTGAAGTTTCGAGAACGATACGGTGGCACCCTTCAAAATAATACGGTTGCACCTTCATAAAATTCTACTAAAATTTTACCCTTCGGCGCACAAATTATACGGTGGCCTGTGCCACCGTGGCCTCCAAGGGAGGTCCGTCCCTGCTGTGAAGTATGGCTACCCTACGTGTTGTGTGTGAAATAAGAATGTTTGGGAATACTACAAGCAGGATAAATTTTTAAAAGTTTGCACCGACTTCAATGGCCACATCTTTTGGCATCATTATGACTAATACTCATAAGTAGCTTGTTAATGAATTGCAGGTTAATGGAGGAGCCTGCTGCTTACGGGAAATTAGGCCTGGCCAATCTTCTCGAGTTGAGAGAAGAATGCTTGAGAGAATTTAACTTTTTTGACGCATATAGTACAATAAAACATAGGTACATGTAGCATGTTTTGTTTTTCTTTGAACCCATATGAAATTTCAAATTTTTTAGAAGTTCCTTTTACTCATCGCCCCTGAAAAAGTTCATTTGGATTCTTTGGCAGAGAAAACGAGGCATCACTTGCTGTTTTACCAGACCTTCTGATGGAGCTTGATGGTATGAGTGAGGTATGTTTGCAGTCCATCATGTTGCTCGGATCGAAACGGAAGGCTTCTTTTTTGCTCACCCGATGCTAAAAATCTTTCATTTTTTTTCAGGAAACACGACTTCTTACGTTAATAGAAGGCGTTCTTGCTGCAAACATCTTTGATTGGGGATCTCGTGCGTGTGTTGATCTTTATCACAAAGGGACAATCATTGAAATCTATAGGATGAGTCGTAAAAAGATGCAAAGACCTTGGCGGGTAAGTGGGTTGAAATATCGGATCGATTAGGAAGAAAGAACATATTGTTTGGTAGATGGTTCATGGCAAATGACAAAACCTGTTTGTATGTATTTTAGGTGGATGATTTTGATGCATTTAAGGAGAGAATGGGTTTTGGAGACAAGAAATATCAACGTCATAAACGAGCCTTGCTCTTTGTGGACAACTCGGGTGCTGATGTTGTTTTAGGAATGCTTCCCCTGGCCCGAGAACTTCTACGCCGTGGAACTGAAGTGAGTCCATGCTTTTGAATGCCAAAAGGCCGCACCATCCAAGCCCGTATTTAGTAAGCAAAAGGAAGCCCGAATATTGGGCCTGGTCGGGCTTTTTCAGGCTGCGTTTTCTGGGCTTTTTTTAGGCCTGGGCTTTGGGCTATTTGTGCATTTACCTCATGATATAGATGAAAAAGTGACATAAATACCCTTTGAATGATACAACTTGCTTATGGACATTTTTGCAGGTTGTGCTTGTTGCAAACTCCCTTCCAGCACTAAATGATGTTACTGCAATGGAGCTCCCAGAAATCGTTGCCGAGGCTGCTAAGGTTTCATGAAACTGTTTTATATTCGTGGTCGATAATAGTATTCTATTTGAATCCTCATCACAATTCACACACCTTGCACTTAAAAAGAAGTCTGAAAGTTTGACTTCTGTGGATAAGTTCCAACTTCAAAGTTAAAATGGTTTCTTTTAAATAAATGCTATAGAATCAGTAGACATGCATCTCAATGCATAGACTTGTGTTCTTGCTATGGTTAAATGATCGATCCTCTTTGGCTACTTAATAAAGCAATGATTGTTTGTATGACACAGCACTGTGACATTCTTCGTGGAGCTGCTGAAGCTGGTGGGCTACTTATGGATGCAATGATCAATATCCAAGACAGTCCGAGGGAGAAGTCATCTTCTACGCCTTTAATGGTTGTCGAAAATGGCTGTGGGAGCCCATGCATCGACCTGAGGCAAGTTAGCTCCGAGCTAGCTGCCGTGGCAAAAGATGCTGATTTGGTATGCTTTTTCCTTGTCCTAATTTAATATTCTTCTTCTGTCCCTCAACTTGGAATCATGTTGTTTTTGCAATAGGACTCTCNAGAGAGAGGGAAAGGGAGAGGGAGGTTCAAGGGAAAACCTCAACAGAAAAGGGAAAACTGACCCTCATTCCCCTTCATCTGGACTGTATGCATTTGTGTTTCGAAGTAATTAAGTTGTTTTTTGGTTTTTATGCACATGTGCATGTTACAAATTACTTCTATACACAAGTGCATACAGTCCAGATGAAGGGCTACGAGGGTGTTCCTCAGTTTTCCCTTTTTTTTAGGTTTTCCTTTCAACCTAACCTTATATATATATATATAT
>LUCG01277615.1:0-19064 GCA_001633085.1 Carthamus tinctorius | reverse complement strand
AAAACGTGACAAGTTCGATACACCCCCATATACTTAACCCTTATTTTTACCATGTTAGTTGGTTTCATTATCATGTCTTAAATAACAGTTTAAGTAATACTTTTAATATTTACTAAATATTTAAACATTATTATTCATTTATATGTTAATTTAAACAATGGATTTTTTTAACGGCAGTATAGACACGCACATACTAAATCTACTTCTAAATCTACACCTCGAACCCATAAACACAAGGGAGGGGCACCTTATCAAACACCAAATGTCGCTGGGCTACAAGCCCTTTTGGCTTAAACACCATATTTTTAACATAAAGAAATTGCTATATATAATTATGTGTATATATATATTGTATTTATGTTTGATGTGTTACCTTTATATATTCTTACACAAATAGTTATAAATTGATTTTTAGATAATTTTCAATCTAGTCATTTAAAAATACGTTAAAAACACTAAATATGTTGGAGTTATCACTAAAATATCAAATGCTAAAACACAATTTTTAATTCTATAATAATAATAATAATAATATGATGTAGTTAAATTTAATAAATCAATAAATAATTATTTATTTGATTTATACAATTACTTAATTACAAAATTAAAATGACATCTTTTAGTGGGTAAGTATTATGTTAAATATGATTTTTACAATTTAAAAACACAAAATAACTAAGTTATAAACTTAATACAAAATATTAGTTAATACATCATATGTCTAAAATTATGGCTTAATGTCTTTATACCCAATTATTATGGATTTGGTTTCTATGATTATAATTTTTTATGACTATGGTCCCTCTCACTAATAGTCATCAAAATATGAGGTTAAATGAAAAGCATTTTGGTCTTTTTTGTATGTTAATATATTTTCTTTAAAAAAAATAATAACTTAATATATAATTATATATATAATTATTTATCAATGTAATACTAGATTTAAATATATACATGCATTGCATATTTATGTCTTGTAGTTTGATTTATTTTTAAATGTGGATGTTATAATTTACATGTTATAAAACAGATAAAAGAAGAGTTTATGAACAGGTATGTTGGAATTCCGATAGATTTATTAAAATAAAAATAGTAGAGTGGTACAGTTTTCCTAAAAACACATGTCACCCTTGATAGACACCCTCCATCATGGCAACCCAACCCTTCTTGCAACCGACCCCCTCCAATGACCAACCTCCCGCCAAAACATACAACCACCATATATCATTCCAACATGCCCCCTTTACCATCACCACCTATCTCCATTTCCACCGCATATCGAATCCCTTTTTTGCCTCCCCCAAGTTCGTTTGTTGGCTTTATTGATTATCGAAGAATGAGCATTTGAGATCAAGAACATTCACTGCATTGTTTATTGCCCCTTAATTCAAAGATTTTTCAGTTGTGGTTTTATTTATTGCTTCTTTGTCTATTAAACCCATCACCACAATTGTCCACTGGGAGATACCAAGGCCAACTATTAATCTATCATATTTGAGAAACTATTGAGTTTGGTTTTTGGTTGACAAGCAGACTTTAAGTGCATCTTATTGGTGCGTAGATATTTGTGGGCCAATTTTTGTTTGCTCTTTCAAATCCACTTTGCCAAGTTTTAGGCATTCTTGTATGAAATATCCTTTGTTTACATCTTTATGCATCAAAGGTTACCTTAATTGAATCATTAATATATTTGTTTTTTCATCCTTTAGTTTATGTTTGTGTCAAAAATTTGAAGTTAGTGTTTTGGGTTTTATATCACTTGATGTTGCTTAAGTCCTTGAAGGTGAAGATGAGGTATGAAAACCTAAGTCAAGAACCAAAGAACACAAAAATCAAAACAATAAATTATAAATTAGACCTCACTTTCCATGTATTTTTCTTGTGGTGGCCGAGTTTTTTCTTCAGTGCGTGCGACCGGATTGTAAAGAAGAGTGGTAAATCAATTATTTGTTTTCGTTTTTTTAGTGTATTAATAGCTATACTAAAGCTTCAATAATTTGTACATTAAAATATTAACAAGAGCATTTTGGCCTTTTTACATATGACTTAACCAAGTTAAAACAATAGTTAACCTAGTTAAGTTTTAGCAAAACTCGTAAAAAGAAGTAGAAAAACTGAACATATATGTATATTTATATTCTAAAACATATCGTTAAAAAAGAAGAAGAAAATCCGAACACATATGTATATTTATATTCTAAGACACATCTTAAAGAAGAAAAAGAAAACATATATTCTAAAATTTATATATAATATACTAATACAATTTAGCACAATATAAAATAGTTATAGTGGCCAACAAAATGGAGCTTTTGTCATATTCACTTAAGAGTAAATTACAAATTTCGTCCATATAGAAATTTAGGATAAGGTCCCTTGAACAAAGGAATTACAAAGATACCTTGATGGTTTCAATTTTTACAAGTTTTAGGGTTAAAGGAGAACGTTGATGCAGGGGCCGAGTGTCGTTGTGCCATACTAGGGAAGTTAAACGATGAGGGTGAGGGCTACCAGAAAGAGGACGGGGAAGGATTAATCTTGATTTTTGTTTTTTTAAAAATGCTCACCGATAATAGTATATATACTCACAAAGATTGCAATTTAAAAAATTAGCATAAAAAGACTAAAATATCCCTCACACGAGGGACCTGGAAGATTTAACGGTGTAAAATCAAACAGAGTTAGAACAAATGACTCAACTTAATAAATTCATAACCGTATTAAAACCACACTGTTACTCTCTGTAAATTATTTTGTATGAAAGGACATAATATATAATTCTAGTGTAACCCATGGACACAATTGTAATTTACTCAATTTAATATGGTAATGGATATACATTGAAATTAAAAACATTAATAGAAATTTATATTCCAAAATAATAATGATTATAAAATCAATTAATTATTAGTAATAAGATATGATAAAGATTTTGTTCTCCAAAGCAATAAACGTCTACTTCTTTTTTAAAAATTAATTAATAAAAAAGAGGGTCCGTAAAAGAGAAGTCATGGAAAAGTGGATATATTTTGAATTTCAAAAACCCTAATTATTAAAATACTTTAATGAAAGAATTCATTTCTCTTTCAAAATCCTCTCAAACCCTACAAATTGCTTCTTCTCCATGAATTAATCCTCCTATAATTTCTTCACCATAATTCCTCATATTTATCGGTGAGTTTTTCTTCAATTTTTTATCATCATCTGATTAATTTTTATTTTTATTTTGGTATTTTCGGTAACTGTAAAGTGTAAAATTGTTAAAAAGGAAATCATTTCCGAATAAATCGTCTTTGTCTACTGTAATTCTTTTTTAGTTGTATTATTTTATTTTAATTTTGGTAGATTTGTTGGAAATTTCAGTGATTCTAAGTTGAATTTTGATTTCGGAAGTGAAGTTGTAAGTTTAGGAGGTGCGATCTTGGTTGTTATTAGGGCTTTTTGGGGTTTGCTGAACTAGGGTTTGAAGTTAAAATTATGGTAAATTGTGGTTTTTTTTCATCAGTTTCATTCACTATACAAGCTGAAAACTTTTGATTTTGTTCTACGATTATCGTTTCAAGCTACCCAATTTCGATTTTGCTATGTTGTTTGCAGGCAATTTGTTGGGCTCATATTGCAATTTTTCCGAAGAAACGATTTCAAAATTTGTATGCAAATGAACGGATCTGAATCCGGAAGGATTTTCGAGCCGTCAATGGCGCCGGTGACGTCTCAGCCGCCGGTGAATAGCATCCGGACGACGTACACCCCCGGCGTTACCGGTTCGTACGGCGTTGCGACGGATTTAATGTCGAGCAGCGGGGGCGGCGGTGGCGGAGGCGGGGGTGCAGGGTTCCACCAGAACATCAACATCAACGAGCACGTCGGCGGCGGGGAGTCGATGATGAAAAAGAGGGGGCGGCCGAGGAAGTACGGGCCCGACGGCTCTATGTCGCCGTCGGCCAGGGCGGCAAAGCCGACACCAACCGTCGTTACGGCGGCCGCTTCGTTGAATGGAGCTTTCGAGCAGCAGCCGCAGCAGCAGCAGCCTCAATCAGCTGCTCCTCCGATTTCCGCTGCGCCTGTGAGTTCTATTCCTATGGATGAAGGATTTGCTTCAGCAAAGAAGGCCAGAGGTAGACCTCCTGGTTCATCAAACAGGAAACAGAAAGGGGAATCTCTGGGTAATTAAAAATTTAAAATTTCCTTATATGTTGAAAACTCATCATTAGAAATGTTTTTAGGTATACAAGCACATTGCCTGGCAATTGAAAAGCTTACATATTCATTTAGGTTCATAGTTTTTCTTTACTATAAAGTCAGAGCAAATAATGAACAGCACTTATTAGGTTGCTGAATTTGATTCTTGCCCTTTTCTCTCTGGATCCAAGAAGCTGCAGCACTTTGCTACAATCTTTTTGGTGTTACTTATACCCTACCATGTCACTTTTTGGTTAGGTTTGGTGGCTAATGTCTTCTGTAAGTGATATTTTTCTCAAAAAATTGACATCTTTTGTAGGTAATTTATGTTGAGGTCAGATTTGTGTTATATGTCATATGAAAGGATATTCATTTTGGTCTTTGTGTTGGATAAGTTGATGTGGGTAATTGGATTTTTTTTTTTTTACTTTTTACAAAGTAAATAGAGTATTTGATTGTTGAAATTTTCTTCAATTCTGATCCAAGTTTATTGGTGTGCAAGTGTGCATATAATAGGATAGCCACGTGATAGTGGAACATGGAATGTTTTTTTAACTTTTTTGATGCTATTTGGTGGGCTCTTCTTCTGATAAGTTGTTGTTTGACTTCACTATATGCTTTGTGTATCCTCTACCAAATTTTCTTGCAAGTTTGGACCTCATGTTCTGTTGACTTTCTTTTTGATGGTGGCTTAATGGATTGTTGTTTAGATTTCTTTTAGCTGAATACTGAAATTAAGAATGAAAAGAATAAGAAAATGTTATCACTGAAACTTAGGATCTGGTCTATTGCACTAGTAGGACCTAAAAGCTTATGTCTGTCCCATGAGCTTTTGTGGGAGATTATTATTATAATTTTGTAGCAAGATCCTGGTGTATGTATATGTGTACACATCGCATATGTGGGTTCTGCATGCATACACTTGGATAATGCAAAAAGTTCATGGCATAATATGCTTTATCTTTGCTCTCTACTCTCTCTCTCTCTTGGACAATAAAACGCAACCTAACGGTGGCGCCGTTCTTCCAATGTCTCTTTCCAAGTTCCCATGCACAAAAGTTTTGCCAAAAGCTAGAATTGTGAGTGTTAATTATGGCCAAAAATACCCCTGTAGTTCCTTTATGCGATAAATCATAAAGCTGTTCTAAATATCCTTCCCGTGAGTGCAAGTGAAGGAAAATATATTTCTCTAAATGCTAATTCAGCTCTATTACATGAGGGTATAATTGACTTGATCTTTAAACATGATGAATTGAATTACACACTCTTGATATCTCGTCCACTGCATTTGAATTCCCGTATTCATTTATCATATCTCTTGGATGAGGTTTTCTTCCTTTGAACGAATCATTCTATAGTTCTTCCCCTTTGTCAACTTAAGGTTTCCTTTTTCCTTTTTGTTTCTAAGTTTAAGTTTCTTAAATTTTGTGCAGTATCTGTAACTTCATTAATTCTTATGCACAGGATATTTTGTAAACCTTCAGTCCGAATTATGTGTGTTGAGAGCATCCAGAATTGGTGTTTGTCACTGTATCTTTCGTTATTGCTCTATAGAATTTGGTATCTAACTCATCTTGCTTATTTTGATAATCAGGGGTGATTTGTGCTGCAATAGGCATAATTGCTATAGGCATATGTGCATGCAACCTGATATTGGATCATCGATTTACTTAGCAAGCTTTTATTAGACACCACAATTTGCAATTATTCCTTTTAATCATGGAAAAGCTTATGTTTGTAGGATCTGCTGGATTTGGTTTTACTCCACATATCATCGTGGTGCAGCCTGGAGAGGTTATTTTCATTCTTCTGATTCTCTTCTTGCTTAATGATATGCAACTTTATGATGGCATCAGTTTATCATACTCAGCTAATAGCCTGTCTAATTTAAAGAATCAACAACCTTTTCACACTATTTCATGATATGAAGTTATGAACAGTGTCCAGAAGAGCCATTAATGTCTCATCTATGTGTGAATAACTCGTTCCTCTGTTTCAAAATAAATGCATTTTTTTTGTTTCGATGCTGCAAAAGAAGTGCAGGATTTCCTTTTTGGGTAAGATTTCAATACATGCATACCTTTTTGTCCAATAATAATCACTATAAATATCAGTAACATTGATTTTGGTCCAAAAGGGTAAGTATTTGACTAATAGTTAAACACTCATGAAATTGTGCCTAGTCAAATGTTTCATTTATTGTGAGACGTAGGAAGTGTAGTTGCTATATAATAACATGACCATTCATCATCTATAAACACATACCATGTATTATTCGACCTGGTCTAAATGTCTACATTGAGTTCACTTTAGCATGATAGTATTAGAATGCCATGGCTAATACTTGACCACACATCCATGAGTATTTACTATTTGAAGTTTCCTCCATACTGATGTTCAAATTCTATGGATTTTCAGGATGTGCTAAATAAGATCATGTCATTTTCTCAGAATGGGCCAAGGGCTGTATGTATCATGTCCGGCATCGGTGTCATAACTAATGTGACACTTCGTCAAGCTGCAACTTCTGGTGGCACTGCAACTTATGAGGTTCTTCTGATTTTCATTCTATTGATCTAATTGGTGGCTTCCTACATTTGTGTTTGTTTGTATCCCTGGTTGTGCTTTGGAAGTACCCTCTGGACATAAGATATGTGACATACGTTTGCATTATGAAATGTTTGGTAATTCCATATAATGTTTGTGTTCCGACTGCATGTAAATTATGAATGAAATGTGAACACATTAATAACCACATATTCTTGCATCGGATGCAGATACGGATATACCCCATTTATTGGATATGGATTCGGCTATGTGCATTTACATGCTGCCTGGCATTTAATGAAATTAGACTAGTAAATTAATAATGCATTATTAGTAATAAATAACATACTTTTAAAGATAATTCTGTATAGTTATTGTCTAATTGTCAAAAACAGACTAAAATTGAACAAATGATTAATCATGCATCCATATATCTTCAATAATGCTATTGCTTGGTTAAAAGAATGTATTGTAGTTGCATATTAATGTTAACCAGAATTAATTGTGGACTTGAGACATTTCTTGATATTGGTATGGCCATATCCATATCACTTGGATCGGTTATGCAATTATATCTATATATATGGGATCTTCAGATACTGATTTAAAAGTATTAAGTATAATACGCTTTGTGGGTCCCATTTATAGGGAGTGAGAAATGATGAGATGGAGAGGGACCCACAAAGCAGTGAATGGAGAAAAGAGAGCTTGATTCCTAACATTGTATCAACTGTTTAGATGCAAGTTGCTATCATCTTTATCGACAAATTTGATAAATGGGTAGAACGATTTGATTCCTAACTAGTTGATTCAATTCTCGTGCAGGGGCGTTTTGACATATTGGCCCTTTCTGGTTCATTTGTGCTATCAGAGGTATTCGGGCAGCGCACGAGGACAGGAGGACTAAGCGTCACGTTATCTGGACCTGATGGTCGGGTTTTTGGCGGTGTTGTAGCCGGACTCTTGGTTGCTGCATCTCCTGTTCAGGTTTCTCATCTGTATTCATGATGATTACTGCTAAGTTTTATGGTTAATTTTGGAAGTAATTAGTGCTAATTACAACTGTGTTCCTGAAACCTTTTGCTGGTGCGTTACAGGTTATAGTAGGAAGCTTTCTTCCTGAAAACAGTAAAGAAGGTATGACGGGTAATCATGTAGAACCGTTAACAAAGGTGATGCCTGCAAACCACGGGACCGGACCAAGCAGCTCACCATCTCATGGTACCCTAAGCGAGTCATCAGGCGGAGGCGGGAGTCCGGTTAACCGAGGTAACGAAAACAGTAGCCCTCAAGGCATGGCAAGCATGCCATGGAAGTGATGTGAGTTGAGTTGAGGGTATAATTGTAATTTTTTTTTCTTTCTAAAATCTAGTTTTTAGCCTTTGGTGTAACCTTTTATTGGGAGATGTTTTTCCATCCAAAAGTGTTGGGTTTTGGGTGGAGGGGGATGGATGCTCTTTTTTGCCAGGGTGGGAATGATCAAATCCAATCACATATAGAAATATGATGTAGCATTAAGTGATGATTGGATTTGGTAATAACCCTGAGTTATTTATGTAATGATGGTTAAACCACTTCATCTTTTCCCTACTGTGTGGTGCATTATTAGCATTTAGCAATGGAAGTATTAGAAAGTTTGCATTATTAATGAGCATTTAGTTATACAATTTCTACAAAAAAAGCTTGTTTAATATGCAAGAAACAATTGATGGTGTATTGGTGTTGAAGATGCTCTTAATAACTTGGGATTGTGAACAATTTCTTTCTTCAATTTCTATAAAGTAGGTATTTAATAAAATGATTTGGGAGATGCAAGATACATTCTGGGCAAAACTTGATTTAGGTTTAAATAGTTATTTTAATATTCTCATGAAAACAGTAACAAATCAAATTGAAACAACTCATAGAGCATTTATTTAGATCAAAGCAAATTGAAACAACTCATTGAGTATAACCACAAAAACTTATAGTTATTCTTTTTTGGGTAACCGTGAGTTTTCGGTTCAGCTTACGCACACCAACTAATCTTCGGGGGACCATCAATGACTTGGAGTCATCGTATGTGAACCTTTATGGCCAGAAAGATTTTAGTTATTACTGTAGCTTTGAAATGGTTATATCTTTTCGCTATTATTACATTTCTTGGAAGTGAGATTGCAATGTTCTTTAGTTGTAAATCTCTACAAATCCAATGAGTTTTTAACCGTTATAAAAATATTATGTGAGCTTTCGTTAAAAGAATTAAAATTTATCTTTTTAATTGAAGTGCTAAATTAATATAATTGTAATCATATAATTATGTATATAGATGATTACTGATTATTAAATTTTAATTAATTTTTAAAAAACTATCACGATGCTTCCTAATATGTTTATAAAAAACAACTTCATAAAAAGCAAAAGATTACAAAGAAAAGTTTAAATACAAATCAATTTTCGGTTGTGAACCGAAAGGCCAAAAGAAAACGCAACACATGTCGTTCGTACGTGTCCTTATTCAATAGGTATAACAAAGATAAAGCTCATAAACTATCCATGCCTATTGCCTGCAGGCTTGCCTTAGGGTTCCGACGGGTAGGCGAGGGTAGCGATACACCCATAAGCGGGTTTTCATGTGCGGGCTCGGGCNATCGGTTTTTTTTCCTCTCTCTCTCTCCTTCCTTCTCTCTTTCCCAATCTTATATTATATATATATACATTTAAATTAAAAAGAAAAGATTAATGATATGAGGATAAGGTAAGAAGGGTATAAGGGTAAAACTGATGTTGTTCGCTGACATGAGAGTGAGATTATGAGGATAGTAAGGGTAATACATATAGATGAAGTTGTACACATGATGTGTTATTTTTTATGTCCCAATGCACATTGAAGATTAATTTTCATTTGAACCAAGTATATTACATAAAAAAAATGAAGAGTAAGTTACGGATTTTGTCCTCATAGTTTGGTGGTTTTTACGAATTTAGTCCTTAAATGTCAATAATTATGGATTTGGTCCTTGTAGTTTGTAAATTCTATCGGATTTAATCCTTGTGGTTTGCAAATTCTATCGAATTTGATCCTTGTAGTTTGCAAATTCTATTGGATTTACCGCGAGTACCAAATCCAATAAAATGACAATTTATTAATTGGAGTATTAGAATAGAATTCGCCCAAAATATACAGAAGCAAGAGCATGTGTCAAATTTCACGCAATTTCAAGTGTCAGATTCTCTCTCTCACCCTTCATCATCATTCTTTATAATTCTCTCATTGTTTGTAACCGGAAAGAAATCAAACCAAACCCCTTGTTTCAATTGCCGGCCAACCGTTCGACGAAATGCTTCACTCATGAATTCGCCAAACACCCCCCCTCTCCCTCTCTGGTAATCATCCCTTCAAACTTCCCATTTTCTTCCAATTTTCTAGCAACCAATTTCTTGTTTATCTGGATAAAAGTTATTTCTCTCTTATCGTTGGTTTATTGATGAAATGGCAATTTGGAAGATAGAAAGAAGCGGAGTGATTAATTGTACGTATGCAGGGTTTTTATGGTTTTTCTTTTTCCAAGTTGGGGGAAAATTATTTCATTTCTTCCATTGTAGATCTGTGTAGAAAACAGTTTACTCCCTGCTACCTTTTCCAACTAAAAGATATATGATTCGATTTCTAAATTAAAAACCTAGTAATTTTGCTGTCGAAAATGGCTATGGATTTTGTAACTTTGATTACCAATTTACCAACAGTTTCGCTGTGGGTATTGATTGCACATTATGTTTGTTTGCTTTCTGCTTTGTTATAATAATCAATTTGCAGCTAGTGGAGTCCATGGATAGGCTGGATTAAACTAGCCAGAAGAAGTAGTTAACCCTTCTAAGGTGTGAGAATGTGCTCAAGTTTGGTCTCTAAGATGGTTCATGAAAAGATGCTAATGATTTGTGATAGCAAATTGTGGTGTGAAAATTCGACATGTGTCAATGGGATACCTTTCACTGAAAGGGGGATGAATTGTTTGCTAGAGAACTAATAGAATGTGAAAATTCATTTGTGTTTTTGGTCATTAATTGGTAATAGTACTTATTAAAATGTGGTTTTTGCTCTGTATGTATGTGGAATTAGCATGTATATACTTGAAAACTTGCATGATTCATAATTTGAAAGGATCCAGGGAATAAATTTTATTTTCTTCAGTGCATCAACCATTGTAGATGATGCATCTATTTTTGATTCATATGTGAGTATATATATATATATATATATATATATAGGCATGGGATCATGTGAGAAGTGCTATTTTTGATGAGAAGCGTGAGAAGTACTTCTAATCAAATACCCTCCCATGAATTGCAGCTTAAAAGGGAATTGATCCGGTGTATCTCATCATAATGTTCGTCCATTTGTCATGTTGATAACCACTTCTCACNAGAGAGAGAGAGAGAGAGAGAGAGAGTCGGGTTCAAATAAGAACAATACCTATTTAAATCATATATGATTTTGCATTAACCGCGAAAAAGGCCATGCGGGCGACTTAGGCTGTGACTTGCAAAGTCACGTGAATCATATATGATTTTGTTTGTTCTCGTGTTCTTCTAAATAGGTACTGTTCTCGTTTGATCCTCTCCCTCCCTCTCTCTCTCTCTCTCTATATATATATATATAATTGTGTCATGGTAATCTATTTGCTGTTTCCAAAATCTCTATGCTTGTGAACTGTAGAATTTTCTGTATTGCTGTTTTGCATCTGGAATTCTTGGTCCAAGATTCACATGTGTACTATGTTATTATGCTAATTTTGATTAAATTTACTGGTAATCAAAATTTATTCTCACTTAATGACATGGGTACCTTCCAAAAAGACACACAGAAGATTCAAGTCAATCACTTGTTGAAGATTATCTGAATTTGATGCGAACCCAATAATCAATCAAAGTTGTTGTAAAACATGGTTTTGAAGAACGCTGAGGAATCAGTGGCAGCAAAAGATTCTAATGAAAATGGGAATTCATCCACCGTTATTGAAGAAAGTTCGAGTAAAAAGCAGCGGACTGATGGTAGCTCAGATGGACCTTTCGTGATGCCACTTATATCAATTCCTAAAGTGGAAGAACACAATTCAAAGGCATCTATTGTCTTATCTGGAACGGCTAGAAGGGGAGAACTTGGGCCAGCCGTAGGGGCGGTGGACATTGGCATCAGCAAAAGTGCGTATTTTTTTCAAGTTGCTCTTCCTGGCGTCAAGAAGGATCCTGGTACACCGTCTCTCCTTTCTCTCACTCCTTTCCGTTGCAATTGTAACTTTTAGCATCTAATGTTTTAATATCCCGTGTCTGATTAGTTTGAAAAGAAATTGAATCCCAATATAGATAACTTTGTGCAACATTGACACAGTGTTTTAGAAACTTCATCTCCATGCCACAAAAACTTTATTGATACCTTGATCTCTAAATAAATGTCCATAATGAAGTTTTTGAAACATTATTACACCTTTTAATTAAGTATGCACAGTTTTACCGTTGATAATAAGAGAGTAACAACATTTCCATCTCATTTTTAATGGTAGAATTGAAAAACAAACACTTACTTTTGAATCGGACATTTATTTTTGGACGAACTTAAGAAGAACCAGCTGAATCACCAAGATTGATAAAAAGTTTGCCTCTTAATGGTTGTGAACATCCTCTAAATGATTTTGTATCTTGGGCTCCCTTAGCCATTCAGTTCCCTAATTTTATAATTTCCCAAACAAGCATATTTCATTTGCACTATATCATAAGAGCCTCTTAATCATTCTGCACCAAGCCATTCAGCAACAGCCAAAAAGGATGCAATTTGCATGATGATTGCTATAAATGGTTCGAGTGTCCATGGGATAAGTTTAGAATATGAAACGAATGAAATGGGTTTTTGCAGGTCAGTTTAGCTGTGAGATAGAACGGGATGGGAAGGTTCATGTCCGAGGAGAAACATCAACGGGTGGAAAAACCGTTTCAAGACATTCTCGAGTTTTCGAAATGAAATTTCAACAGCAACCACCGCCTGGACCCTTCAGCCTGACGTTCAGTCTTCCGGGACCTGTCGATCCAAGGCTGTTTTATCCAAACTTCAGATCAGATGGCATTTTCGAAGCCGTTGTCATGAAATGCGAGTAGCTACTAGACTTATATAGTTGTCTCTTTTTATGTATCTTACAGGGATGAAAACGACCACGATCATGTCGAATAGTAGCTAGACGTCGTTTGTCTGTCTGTCTGATTCAGTTATATGCAATCGTAGCTACCTAGTTACTTTTGAAATGAAATTCCGTTACTATGAAAACAAACGATTAACAACCCTTTTTATTCGGTCATTATGAATTCTTTCACTAGGTACGAATGAAATAAAGTATTCGTAAGATGTTTTTCGTTTTGTTATGTATAATAATGTGGATATAGTTGATATAGTTTCATAGTATATGTCTAATAATTTTCAATATTATTTAAAATTAATACAATATTTTCAATAGTTTCATAGTATATGTCGAATAATTGGTCAATGGGTCCATTGAGATGATGTAGCAATTTTCATATGAAAACAAACGATTAACGACTTCTTCCTAAATGTTAGAAGCATATGCCAAATATTTCATCACTAGGAATCTCCTTAGAAATTTGTTTCCACATATTTTTAGTATTTATGTCAATTTAAGGATTAAAACTTAATCCTATTTTAATGTTACTCTTGTGTTTCTTATAAGTCTTACATCGGATTGGAAAAAATCAGTACCACGATGGGTTTGAAAGTATTATCGGCTCTTGATGTTGCTAAAACGCAGTATTACCACTTCAAAACGTTTGTAATCGTAGGTATGGGTTTGTTTACTGATAGTTATGATCTGTTTTGCATCATTCCGATCATGAGGCTGATCGGAAGGATATATTACCCTAAATTTGATAAAAATGTGCCAGAGGCTAATTGGTTCGAGGTCCCTGCCGTCGTTGAATCCGCGTTGATCGGTGAAGCGTTAATGGGGGCGATGATTGGGCAAATCATTTTTGGCTGCCTTGGCGACCGTTTTGGGCGTCGTTACGTGTATGGTGTTTCACTCGCAATGATGGTCATGGGGTCTATCAGATGTGGATTTACACTCACACCACTCACGGCACTCACGGCACTCACGCCAATGGTGTTTATCAGCCTCGGGTTTTTCCGATTCTTGCTTGGGTTGGGGACCGGAGGAGATTACCCGTTATCGGCCACAATTATGTCGGAGTTTGCCAACAAGACGACTCGTGGAGCGTTCATTGCCGGTGCGTTCTCTATGCAAGGGTTCGGGATCCTATTGAGCTCACTCGTTACCATGGCCGTGTGTGCCATTTTCGAAGCCCTTGGCGATAAGCTACCGACTCCGTCGGCGGAACTCATGGCATCAAAATCTTCTGCCCAGGTGCTGCCCATTTCGGACTTGGCGTGGCGGGTCATTCTTGTGATCGGTGCAATTCCAGCGTCTATGACTTATTATTGGCGGAAAAAGATGCCCGAAACTGCCCGGTACTAACCACCGCTCATATCATGACACACAAAAAAAATCCAAGCTCAAAACCTTTTTTAAGGCCCGGTTAAAGCCCAATCCGGAAAAGCCATCTAGTGGTTCCTTTTTATGACAATGCTTACCGACGCTTTTTCTGTCGGAAGATGAGGTTTTTCGACGGCCAACTCATTATGTTTCTTTGAATGTTGCTTTCACAGATTCACAGCTTTGGTGGAGAAGAACACATTCCAAGCAGCCAAAGATATGGAGAAAGTGATGAATGTATCACCGAGTCAAATCCGAGAAGACATCGACTCGATGAGCGCTCATGCGGCTTTCTCAAACACCTATGATTTCTACTCTCGAGAATTTCTTCGACGACATGGCCGTGATCTTGTTGCTGCATCCACCAATCGGTTTCTCCTCGATATCGTCTTATATACTCTCAATCTATTCCAATATCACGTACTTGAACGTCGTATAAAGCCAAAGAATATGATGAATCTATACGATGATGCATGGCAAGTTGCGAGATTCCAAGCGGTCTTTGCGGCTTTCGCAAAGATCCCTGGCTATTTCGCGACGGTTTACTTGATTGATTATGTTGGCAGAGTCAAAATTCAGGCAATGGGGTTCTTTTTCATGGCGGTATGCTTGTTTACGATGGCCTGGATGAACAAGGGTGACTGGGGATCCCACTCCACGGCCGGGTTCATGATGCTCTATGGACTTACGTACTTCTTTTCCAATTTCGGGCCGAATACAACAACCTTCATAGTCCCAGCGGAGACTTTCCCGACTAGGTTTCGTGCAACGTGTCATGGGATTTCTGGTGCGGTTGGAAAGGTGGGGGCAATAATAGGAATGGTCGGGTTCTTGTGGGCTTTCCGTGATCCCTCAAACGGTCTTGGGGTGTCGCATACGTTAATAGTGATCGGCGGGGTTTGTGTTTTGGGGTTTTTTGTGACGTACTTTTTTACTCGGGAGACAATGGGACGGTCGTTAGAGGAGAATGAAAATGTTGACGAGCTCACATGTGTTTGTTTTGTTCGATTTTGGCCCAATAAATTGTGGGCCAAAACAACCCAACAAACACCTGTGAACACTAACATCACACTTGATGGATGAAAATTGTAGGTTAAAGTTTTGTCACTGGGTGGACATATTTGTAGTATTTATGTCTACTTTTAATAACTTTGTAACACTATGTATACTTTTTAAAATGAAATGACATATTTTATGGTCAACCTTTAAAAAATTCTTGTCTCTAAAATAAATATGCGCTATTTGTTTCATCGGCTTTTGATGTTGCAAATACACAATATTACTACTTGATCTCGAGATCAATTGAGAGATCGAAGAGAACAAATGGTTCAATGTATTTTCTCACTACATAAGAAGGAAAAAGAGTGTTCATAAGATGCTATAAATTACACCGAAAAATAAGAGAAATTCTAACCACAAATACCCTAACCGATACACTTGAGAATACCAACATAAAAACTAATCCGACCCCTCTAACCAAAGACTCGCAAGCCACTTAAGGGCAGTCACCTGGTGAGCTCGAAACCAAACTCGACCTGTCACACAGAACACGAAATACCCGAAGCCACGAACAAGTTACCATTGGCCACAAAACATCCAACCAGGTGGTGGCAATACAAGCTCTTGACGAAGAATGAGGAAAGCTACCACAAATGAAGGAAAAATACGGGTTTGAGATTTATTTAAAATTAATACAATAAATAGAGTAGAAAAATTAGTCAATGGGTCAATTCAGAAGATGTAGCAATTTTCATATGAAAACGAACGATTAACAACTTTTTCCTAAACATTAGAAGCATATGCCAAAGATTTCATCACTATGAATCTCCTTAGAAATTTCTTTCCACTTATTTTTAGTATTTATGTCAATTTATGGATTAGAGTTTAATCCTATTTTATATGTTACTCTTGTGTTTCTTATAATCCTTAGATCGGATAAAGAAAAATCATTACCAAGATGTGTTTGAAAGTATTATCGGCTCTTGATGTTGCTAAAATGCAGTATTACCACTTTAAAACGATTGTAATCGTAGGTATGGGTTTGTTTACTGATAGTTATGATGTGTTTTGCATCATTCCGATCATGAGGCTGATCGGAAGGATATATTACCCTAAATTCGATAAAGGCGTGCCAGAGGCTAATTGGTTCGAGGTCCCTGCCGTCATTGAATCCGCGTTGATCGGTGAAGCTTTAGTGGGGGCGATGATTGGGAAAATCATTTTCGGCTGCCTTGGCGAACGTTTTGGGCGTCGTTATGTGTATGGTGTTTCACTGGCACTGATGGTCATGGGGTCTATCGGATGCGGATTTTCACTCACGGCACTCACGCCATTGGTGTTTATCTACCTCGGGTTTTTCCGATTCTTGCTTGGGTTGGGGACCGGAGGAGATTACCCGCTATCGGCCACAATTATGTCGGAGTTCGCCAACAGGACAACTCGTGGAGCTCATTGCCGGTGCGTTCTCTATGCAAGGGTTCGGGATCCTATTGAGCTTGCTCGTTACCATGGCCGTGTGCACCATTTTCGAAGCCCTTGGAGATAAGCTACCGACCCCGTCGGCAGAACTCATGGCATCAAAATATTCTGCCCAGGTACCGCCCATTTCGGACTTGGCATGGCGGGTCATTCTTATGATTGGTGCAATTCCAGCGTCTATGACTTATTATTGGCGGAAGAAGATGCCCGAAACTGCCCGGTACTAACCACAACTCATATCGTGATACACAATTCCAGCGTCTGTTCTGGGCCGGGTCCTATAGGGCCAGGCTCGGCCTTAAAGCCCGCTTAGGCCAACTTTTTTTAAGGCCCGGTTAAATCCCGATCTGGAAAAGCCATATAATAGTTCCCTTTTTCTCGACGGCCAACTCATTGTGTTTCTTTGTTTGAATGCTGCTTTCACAGATTCACAGCTTTGGTGGAGAAAAACACATTCCAAGCAGCAAAAGATATGGAGAAAGTGATGAATGTATCACTGAGTCAAATCCGAGAAGATATCGACACGATGAGCGTAATTGCGGCTTTCTCAAACACCTATCATTTGTTCTCTCGAGAATTTCTTCGACGACATGGCTGTGATCTTGTTGCTGCATCCACCAATTGGTTTCTCCTCAATATCACACACTCAAACATTATATGAAGCAAAAGAATGAGATGAATCTATACGATGATGCATGGCGAGTCGCGAAATTCCAAAAGCAATCTTTGTGGCTTTCGCTAAGATTCCCGGCTATTTCGCAACCGTATACTTGATTGATTATGTCGGGACTCGGGAGAGTCAAGATTCAGGCAATGGGGTTCTTTTTCATGGCGGTGTTCTTGTTTATGATGGCCGGTCTGAACAACGGCGATTGGGGATCCGACTCGACGACCGGGTTCATGATGCTCTACGGACTTACGTTCTTCTTTTCCAATTTCGGGCCGAATACCACCACTTTCATAGTTCCAGCAGAGCTTTTTCCGGCAAGGTTTCGTGCAACGTGTCATGGGATTCCCGGTGCGGTTGGAAAGGTGGGGGCGATAATTGGAATGGTCGGGTTCTTGTGGGCTTCTCGTGATCCCCCGTACGGGCTTGGGGTGTCAAGTACGTTAATAGTGATTGGCGTGGTTTGGGGTTTTTTGTAACGTATTTTTTTACTCGGGAAACAATGGGGCGGTCGAGAATGAAAATGTTGACGAGTTAACAGGTGTTTGTTTTGTTCGATTTTGGCCCAACAAGCTGTGGGCTAAAACAAGCCAACAAACACCTGTCAAGGAAACTGTATATAGGTTAAAGTTCATATACTAAATCATCGTATAATTTACTCATTGGGTCGACATATTTGTATTATTTATTCTACTTTCTATAATTTTGGTAACAATATGAAAATTATGTGTACTTTTATTTGATGTTGCAAATACACAATGTTACTACTTGATCTCGAGTTCAATTGAGAGGTCGAAGAGAACAAATGGTTTGATGTCTATGCCGTAAATGGAGATCGACGTTTTTTTCTCATTTCGGGCCAACTTGCCATGATCTCGTTGACTGATAATTGGATCAGTTGGGTTCTTATGGGTTTTTCGATAGCGATTCTTTATAGAATGTTGCACTTGTTGACGTGGATTAATTTGTGTTTCGGGAGTTTTGGATAATTCCAAAGGGTTGTGGGTTGTGCTTTTTTTGTCATCTAATTTATATAGTGATAAGCTGATAACCATATTTTTGATTGGTACCTTACCTCCTGTTTGCTTTGTAGGATTCAACAAGATTCTAAGGTGGCGTTTGTTTCGCAGAACGTTTTTTAATTGAATGGAATCTGTCAAAAGAATTTGACTTTGAAGGAATTTGAATGGAATATTGTCAGGTTTGACCACATGTTTGGTTGGCAGAATTGGAATCTGTCTGTTTGGTTCACAGAATTTAGCTTTGTAAATTGGAATGAAGTTTTGGTAAACGACTAAATTGGAATGAGGTTTTGATAATTTTAATTTTTTAAACACATTAATAAATATTCATGAACTACTTTATTTTTTAAAATAAAATAAAATAATTATTNTAAATTGATAGACATTAATAAATTAATTATTAAACAAATTATTAAATAAAAAGGTAAAATAATTATGAAATAAATTAATAAAATAACTTATTGTTATTGGTTATATCACTACAAAAAAAAAACACCATTTCCGACGGCCCATTTCCGTCGGAAAATCGTAAATCCGTCGGAAAATGGTCGGAAACGCCGGGTCGGAGAATCAATGGTCGTTAATTAAATTACCGACGGATTACCGACGGAAGTTACCGACGGGTTACCGACGGCT
>LUCG01277581.1:0-15133 GCA_001633085.1 Carthamus tinctorius | reverse complement strand
TATGTATGTATATATATAATGAGATCATATGATAAGTGCCATTTTTGATGAGAAGTGTGAAAAGTATTTTTAAACCGTCAATCACTTTCAATTAAATACCCTCCCATGAATTGCGGCTTAAAAGAGAATTGATACGGTGTATCTCGGTGCATCTCATCCTAATGTTAGTCTACTTCTCATCTAACGGTTAATAACTACTTCTTACCATATCTGTCACTTCTCATCGGAACCTAACTCTATATATTTGTTAACCTAGTAATTTGTATTTACTTTGTTAACCACTAACAGTCGTTGATCATTTGGTCAATGGCTCATATTAGTTGACTAATTAAAACAGTTTTCAATTAGTCCCTAAAATAGAATAACAAGGTTCATACACGCATAGGGGTATTATCGTCCAAAACAGGAAATTTTAAAATCAAGAAACAATCGTGCAGACCCTTTCTTTGGAAACCCCAAATCAATCAAGATTCCATCTGCGAAAATTGGGGAAAACTGCATACTTAAAATCGTTATTGATTGTGAATATACCGTTGCAATTTCAAGTTGGTTGCACACAAAAATGGTGGAACACAATGGTGAGAATCGTTTTAATGAAGGTAAAACTTAAAAAGATTAGTGTTTAAAAGCATTTAGTGTGAGTTCGTTCATTCCCTTGTGTTTCCCATAGTGCGACGAAGAAGTAGTCAAATCCCCACAAGACTTTCTGCAACTTGGTTAACATAGTGGACAATCTAGTCGACGTATACACGGAGTTGGAGTTGAGTGAACATGTTTTTGCTAAGAAGTCACCAAGAAGCAAGTCTGCTTCATCAAAAACCGAAAACAACCAACTGCAATGGAAGGTAAAAAACTAAAACCCATATTTCGAGATTTATAAATATATACATAGGGATCTACCATGTGTGATCGGTTTTAATTGTTTATTTAATATAAATCTTTAAAACACATTGCTTTTAAGGAATTAAAGAAAATACAAGAATCCACCAATATTCGGTGGAACTGGACACATGAGTATTTCATAAAACATGGAATCATGTGCCAATGTGCACATCGGGCATAAGAAACATCGAACATTTTGAAATGTGCATATGTGTTTGGCAGAATTGATAGTATCACCAATTTCAATCTTTGATGCACCCAGGTCATTTGTGTCACATTTCATGTGTTGATACATGTTAATATATGTGCAACACGCTAATTCCACAGAGATGTGCATTTTACATATGGAGTTGTGCCTATATGTTATGAGCACGTGATTATATGCATATGTGCATGTGTTTGAAATACTGACCGTAGGAGATAGTTGCCCATCATACGGCTCACCAACTTCACTTGCCCGGACATGATAATTTTTCATCATCCGGCTCGAGCAAGAATCAAAAGAACTGGTACAAATAACATAAAGAAATGTAACCAACGTTTATTCAAAATATTGACATGTTAACTTTGTGTATGTGCACATGTGTTTCAAATACTGTCAAAATATTGACATGTGCCACTAGTCGATTATAATAAATGTAATGTATGTTCATGTGGAATTGAAGCTAGTTATGGATTTGGATATGTGCATGTGGTGTTGGAACTAATTGATTCTAACAAATATAATGCACATGTGTGTACAACCTGTTTTCATCTATCATCTACTTATACTCGTATCTATTTGGTGATATATGTGTATATGTGATTTGAGAAGCTTTCATTTAATCTTTTTGGTTGCATAAGTGCATTAACTATGTTCCCATCGGTTTGTCACCTACTACCATGTGCATATGTGTACCCACCTACGTGATAAGGATGGTGGCACGTCAAAACCAAAATTGACAATCAACAAAAATAAAGGATTAAAAAAGGCTAGGACGGTTATTCACATGAATAAGGGGAGCAAGAAGAAGCTCCCCACAAGAAAAGGGCAATAAGAACCAACATCGTTGACAAATCTGAAGGTAAATGTATCTCCGTAAAAACTATATCAATAAATTCTTAACAAATTTAACACAAACTATCATAATAGGTATAAGCTCATATAGTGACTTCATTGACCATCCAAAACAAGAACGTAAGACAGTCAAAGAAGGAGAGCACCGTGAGAACAATGTTGCGAAAAAATGGCACACGACCACCCTCTAGTTGAAGACACGTACATCACCGAATATCTTATATGATACAATTAAAGGACCAATGATGCACAACGACAATTGGTTAGAGACATAGGAATAAGTTCCCTGTTAGATACAACACTAGATGACATACCATCAAAGTTACGTTACTACGTCGTGGACCATGTGGATAATGACACATGTCACTTAAGTTGAAAATTAGTTTTCTAGATATTATGGAAGAATCCATCCATTCCATCCTTCGTTTGAAAAAAGAGGGTGTTGACCTACTATCCATAAAGCCTTCTAAAGCAGATAAGATGTAGCAACTGCATAGAAAATACAGTTTGAGACGATAATCCCCAACTAAGTCGATCAACCTTAGAATTCCTTCCCAAAACATTGATGATTCAATAAGTCTATGGTTTGAACTTAACTAATATTTTTTGCCACAATGCTCGGCTTAACCTGATCACCATGCTTACATGTCACTCAAAGTGACAATGCTACAAACATCAATTCCTAAAACGATTATTCACTAAGAATTCACTCATTACTTCATCGATTATCACATAAAGAAAATTTAAGAACACTCCTGTAACCATGAATATACCATAAATGAGAGTTCTTATTTCCATCATCATAATTCTCGATTTTAGTAACTCTCTCGACCTCAAAACATCCTATATTAAAGATGCTAGTTTGAGTCTAGAGATTCTAAATCAATACCTAAGCCTGTCAAACTTATGCTCTCTTTCCAACTTGTAACGCTCTTATTCCAACTTGTAACACCCTCAAATTATGGAAATAACGACTAATTTAATGTTTTCAATAATACATCAAATAAAAGATACATATATTTTTATAAAGCAATATTTGATGACCTCATATAGATTTAACATCAAGAAATGGTAAAACAAGCCTTACACAAGTCTTGATTACAGTTGGGTATTACTAAAACCATATACATGTCACTACTTTCAAAGTACATAAGACGTCTCCAATTAGCTAATTTCTCTATATGCCTCTAACTAGCACTCAACACTTACCTCTCAGTGTCTCTAGTACCAAACTCTAATGAGGACCCAATGTATACCCTGACAAATAAAAAATGGTAGGCTTACCGCCTAGTGAGTTCAAGTAGCTTTCATTATTTAATCAAAACGGTAAACTCAAAAGATGTTATTTAAATCACAAAATTTCCAATATGAAAATGTATTAAATATAAAATTGGCATCTTTCCAAAACCTACCATTCTCAGGATGAAAACTTATGAGACAGAAACACCAATTAACATAGAAATCAAAAGCCAATACTCACATGAAAAGTGAATAAGGCTATATTCAAATACTGAAACACAGATAAAACTCTATTATTCAAACCACTAAAAACATGGGTAAGTTCCATTATGCAAAAACCATAAATGATGGACTCCAAACCCAAAACAACACCGAAAACATGTATAATACAATATCTGAAAATAACACCTTCTAGTGATGAGGGAGACCTATATCCATAGAATGTTGCGGAACACAAAAATAAGTTACGTATCAACATTATAGAACTACACCTCATATTCATTGACTTAGTGCCCACTATAACAAGTGTCACCTCAAGTCCTTATTACCTTTAGTGTCTACTCCAAATTTGCAATAAATCATCCCAAATTGCAAACTATTTCGTTTCAAAATTTCTCAACACAAAATATGCATTTTCTAAATGATTATCAAATCAAATACACTAAAAACTACATTAGCGTAAAATAATCTTCATTCATAAAATATATCATTGAAAAGACACCCTTAAGGTTTATCTATCAAAATGTCTAAAATCCCCAAATATGGGCATTTCTTAAATTTCTAAAAAACAAAATGTACCCAAGATGCAAATATCATAAAATAATCAAAACATTTGACAAATGTCAAGGGAAAATATTTCAATAGAGAAAAATGGTTGTACATAGCTTTCACAAAGCAACTTGACCTCACCTTACTAGGTTAAGTTAAATCCGAGTTCCAAACTAAAGCTTTAGCTTCCGTTGGTGAAGACTTGAATCTATGAGCAAAGATCTCTACAAATCTTCTCTAGGCAACAACCCGAGTCTAGAATGTAACAAATACCAACCACAAGTGAGATCCAAGTGTAATCCCCAGAATAGAGCTCAAAACACCGATATATGTTTACCTCTCAAGATCTTGAAACCACCCATCAGATATACTCAATATCCATGTTAATCCTTCCATTTTGCTACAAAAAGCTCCCAACACGTCCTCCAAACCATCCCAAATCGCCCCAAACTGAGAGAGGACGGAGGGGATAAAGTATGGGCAAAAACCTATAAAAATCGGGTCTTAAAAGATGTTCTTAAGGCTTCTTGCAGCCTAATTCGAGCTAGTGGCGCATGTAAAAAACTCAAAAAATTCAGATCCTAAAGTTGTGTAACTTGGCCCAGGACTTGAAGTGGCGGGAAAAGTGCCCAACTTTCTGTTTGCCGGAAACACCATTTTTTTCTACCAAATCTGCGACAAAAAAACGACATTATAATGACATTGCACTAAAAATACAACCACCAATAAAATCACAGTCTGCAAAGACATGTAAACAATGACGACTTGATTGTTGAAAGAAGTGATATGAAACAACAAAGTATCGAAGTTTTAAAAAACATAGAAATTGCGAATGCAACAAAAATAGCAAAATGTCATATATAGCACAATCGTGTCATATATAAAAGCACAACCATGTCATCTGGATAAAGGCAAAACAACATGCTTTCAACATTCAATTTACGTTGGGTCTCTTTGCGGTTGCTGGGTATATATGGCCTTCGTAGTTCCTTACGGAAAATTGAGAGGGAGACACATAAAAAACGAGAGTTCTAATGATCATTTGTGATCTTTGTTTGTAACCCTTTTTCCACTTATTTAGCCATCCATCGTAGTTTATAATCATTCAGCGATGAATTCATGATTTTATCAAGCTAATTCACCTTTAAGGTGGATCAAACGTGTGCAAAGTAGTCTGACGTGATTGTAGCCGAATCCCATCATTTTAAACGACTTTTCTGAGTATTTTGGTTGATTTCAAGAATTTTTTTCCGTTTTTGCTTGATTTTAAGAGTTCTTTTTTTCAGTTTCTTTTTGGTGATTTCATACACATTGTCACTTTTTTGGTTGATGTTGGTTCTATTTTCTAATGTCTCAAAGCACCCCTCAATTTTCCGTTGCACCTTTCATACCCCCAAAAGATTCTACTTACGAAAATCAATTGAACGAGTGCACGGGACCTACTCAGGGCTTCATAGGCCCGCCCCATAGTCACTAGGTGTTTTCTTCTTTTTATGTGAATACCCAATTATATAGTGTAGAAAACTGATCTCAAAACCATGTATGGTCCATCCAATCTTGTCCAGCCTCATCCTATCCAATCCCGTTTGCATACCAAATGCTTCAAGAACAAAAAGTCCACATAAAAAGAAAAGGAAACTGATAATATATCAACTGCCATGACCAAAAAAAAAAACCATCAGGCTATTGCTACTTTCATAAACTTCAAAGCTATTTAACAATTCCTAGCAAAACTATATAAAAATTCCTAACAAAATGGAATACAACACTAACATAATTGAATGCATCACTGAACAGAAGACTGATATAACAATATCAAACAAGAAGGAAAGTTACCAAGTTTTCATCTGATCTTGGAAACCCCTTTTTTCTAGCTCTTAAACTCCTCCATCCATGCTTCCGGGTTCTTCATGGTCCTGTTTCACGCTTTCGTTCTCACCACTTTCCACCATCACAGCTTCACCATCACCACCAATCGTACATTCAACAGAAGGCACGGCTGCGGATGTATTACCTTCCTTTTCTGAAGTATCTTGAAATTTTATTCCGGAAGTTGAAGCGTCGAGTTTTGCAAGATTCCCGTTCTCCGGATCTGCCCGACTCGAAGATTCGGCTTGATCATCTTGTGCATTTCCTGAAACAGCAGTTTGATCTTCTTGGATTTTCTTTGGTGAGGTGGAAGCAGCACCATCATTTATTTCCGGGGCAGTGCCGCCCGGATTCGACAAGGGCCCCACATTTGAATTTTGATCATGAGGCCGTGAAGCATTTGGTGAATGGAGATCACGGAAGTTGGCACCGGGTGACGTTCTAGTGGTGCCAGCAACACTCGTTTTAACGTGGATGGCGCTCTTTAGCTGTTGCTTCAATATGGCTGCAGCAGCCGATGGGGTGGCAATGCGGGCCCCAGCAGCAACTGCGGCAGCTTTCACTGCATCCGGGCCATTGGCGAGAGGCTTTGGTGATGTTTTCGTTCGGGTTTTAGGAAACGTTTTTGTTGGGGTCGAGTCTTCGCAAGCCTGATCTTGAGGATTAATGGTGCTAGTGGATGGAGTGTCGGCTACAACAGGACGTGCGGAAGTATTGGAGGTGATGCTTGATTTTGTCCTACCTGTTCACATTACAATTGGATATCATACTAGTAGAAAAAGATAATAATGGGCAAAAAGGTAAATCCGAAATTTTGAGGCTGAAAAACAGAACAGGGTAAAAGGTTGCAATTTTCAGACCTGGCAAAAAATGACACAACACGCTAACCAGACACGAACTCGACACAAAATAAAAGGGTTTAGGTAACAAATTTCAACCCGTTTAAGTAAACGGGTTGACACGACACGACACGGAAATTAAACAGGTAAGGTCAGGGTCAAACAAATCAACTCGAAAATGACCCGACCAACCCGTTTATACACACACACACACACACGTGTGTGTGTGTGTATATATATATATTTATATATATAAAGTTTTATTTTTACCTTTACACTAATTTAAATTTTACCTTTTTGGGCAGTTCGACTAGATAAATTGGCAACTCAAAAGTAACTAAAACTCTAAAGTTTAAATTGTTTAACCGTAGTCAACCTATCAACGACCATATCGAAAATAGTTTCCCGATTTCAATTTTATTTTCGTTATATTTGGATTTTTAATGTTAATGGATTTGGTTTGAACTTATAAGTTTAACTTATAAAATTTGGATTCGTAATTTTTTATGAATTTTTGATTTTTAATTTTATAAATGTTAAACGGGTTAAGCGGGTCAACCCGTTTATTTTACATGTCGGGTTATGGTTGAGATTTCTGACCCCTTTAACAAACGGGTCGGGTTAGGCCAAGCAATCTCAACCCGTTTTAACTTTAAACCCGACACGAACTTGACACGACACGACACGTTTGCCAGGTCTAAATTTTCATGATACATCCCTGAATCAGAAGTCTTGCAATTTTCATGGGACAAAAAGAGTAAGAATCTATGAGCCCAACAAATCTTGCAATCTTTATGGGAAAAAAAGGGTACGAAATTATGTGACGTATGAAACGATCAATTTTTATGCAATGGATTCAAGAAACAGAAAAAGGTTATACCAATTGAAGAAGATGACTTCAAATTATCCAATCCAGGCTGATCGAGGGCCATGTTAAGTGCCCGTCGAGCTGCTAGATGTACCTCAGAAAGTTGTGATCCGGTTCTGATGTTTGAGTTGCCATTTCGCTTTTTGATGATATTCCACCTCTGCAAATGTTCATTATCTCATGAATATTAGGATAAAAGATATAAACTTGACCAGTTTATGGTGCATATATGGAGTCAAATTTAAACTTAACGGACCTGCTTTAAGTGGATAAATGGTAAGTGTATATGAGATGATAAGGTAATATAATACTTCATTATTTGAACCCAGTAAACGTGGAAAAACCCAGACATCCTAACCAAACTGGATAACAACGGATGTTAATAATAGCCTGTAACAATTAAGTGATTTTACCAGATAAGTATAGTCAAGAGCGAGAGAACATAATCAGATGTTGACTCCATATGATGAAAACATAATCAGATGCATATGATGAAAACATAATCAGATGCATAGTCAAGAGCGAGAATGTGTATTTTACCAGATAAGTATATGCAACAAAAATTTGAAAATAATACTAGCTGTTGGTCTGTAACAATTAAGTGATTGTTTCTTCTAATTTATCTCTCCATCCCGATATCTGTGAATATTTTTCTAAAATTGTAAAACTTTCAAAAATATATTTGATCCTTTTAATAAGTAAATCTTTATGAGTTGCTATGAATATATAGTCCATAAAAACTGACACCCATTTTCAGAATAGATATAAAAATTAATGAACTTTTTATAGATATTATCATTGGTTCACTACCAACTTCATGAACCACAAATTGAATGGGGAAGAAGACGGTAAAATAATTTGGGTTTTAGGTTAGTTGGTTAACAGATACGCCTTCCATTCTAAAATAAATACAACCTTTCTGGATGTCCCAAAATAAATGCGTTCTTTTGCCTTCTAGCAAAGTACAAATACAGACTTCTCTAACTACCCATTAGTAACAAATATAAAATATTGATGACATTGATTTGGGTCTACGGGATTCCCGTGTGTTATCATGGCAAGGGGTATCATAGATATTTGATTATTAGTTGAGCACTTTGACTACGTGCCTAATCAAATGTTGCAGTTATTTCGTGACGTTGTATAACAATTTTATGGAAAGTATGAACAATTGAACATATAACACCTGAGAACGAAAAAGATGTAGGGACACCTTTTTGTTTTTGTTTAGGATTTTCTATACTTATTTTGGTACATAAAAGCATGTGTATACTATAATGCAACGAAAGTCGAACATAGTCCTATGAAATATGTTCATGCTTCAAATTTGAAAACGTTATCATAATAACATAAATAAAAGCAGCCAAAACTCAAATATTTTGCATATATGACACTCAAAGTCTAATAAGCAATTTGAAAACATTATCATAATAACATAAATAAAAGCAGCTGAAACTCAAATATTTTGCATAAATATGATACCAACATTTTGAATTTAGAAAAAGAACCTGGGATAGCTGTGAAGCAGTTCTATCACCCTTAAAATCTCCTTTTAAGATGTTGGCCCAATTCCCTTCACCACATTTCTGCACCGCAGAGAACAGTTCCATGTCCTCGGCTGCAGACCATGGTTTTCTCTTCCTCCGAGGTGGCAAGCTGGAACTTGCAGAACCATTTGTATCCACTCCTTCTGTAGATCCAACTGTTGGGAGTGGCTGTTTCTGAACAGACACTGGAACTGTGATGTTGGTCCCTCTCACATTACTACCAACTTGTGGATTTTCCGATGGATTTCCCACTGACTTGCCATTAGGTATATTTATAGTCAATGGAGCCTCAATGGTCAAGCCTTTTTCTAAGCCAGACCCACATGCCGAACCAGAAGCTATGAGTACCTGAAGAATGCAACAAGTTCACCAACATTGGAGTCACTCGACTAAACATCAATACTTTATCAGTCATCAGAAGGTTAAGAGGTAGTAGAAACTTCTAATAACATAGAATACGGAGCCCAGAGTCATTGTTCTCATTGGCCAACTTGTTCAGCTTTTATCATAAACAACTTCAAGCTTAGGCATCGAAAATAGCAAGAGCAAACATTTTTTTACTATTCTATAACTCACAAATGCAATAACACCTCATCAGATAAAGTCATAAACTCCTTTTGGAAGTAAAGCAATATGTGCACGTTACTCTAGATAGACAGGTTTAAGTATCTAGGTTCCATAATTCCGGAGAAGGAAGAGGTTGAGGATAATGTAGCACCCAAAGATAAACGCGGAGTGGTTAAAGTGGAGAGCTGCCACAGGATCGCATACTGGGTTTGGTTTTTGTATCACATTACGCTAGCAACATGTAGGAGTTAGGACAGAGACAAAATCATAACTCGCAGATAAATATAAGCAATATTTCTATTTCTGTCAGTGATATAAAATTCAGAGTTCTTGTTTACCTTCACACATGCCGCAGCCTCCATTAAAGCCTCGTGGTTGACAGGTGGAAAAGCTTCCAGCTCATATTCTAAATCGCTATCATCATCCTGCCAATTGATTTTTAATAAATTGAACAATTAATCAAAGTGAAAATCTGGAAGATAGTCCACATGTATTTGACAGTACAATAAATGGGCATCCAGTTTCAACAATCTTAAATTATACCAAGACTCGAGTAATAAAAGCAACATTGATGATTAAATTGTAGAGATGACAGTTATACCATCTATAAATGTGCAAATACGAGTCTTAAACCAAAACCTAAAAGCACACAGCACTAATGTAAACTCACTGCATCCCCATAACAACCACAAAGAAATTTGAATGAAGAAACAAGCTGAAACATACAGAAACATAAGTGCATTGCAATATGGAAAGATTTCTTTTGTTGCCTTCGAGCAACATAGGCATGTAATCATAGAGTGTAGGTCAAGCACTTGAAATGTAATCCCGTATAGTAGATCAAACAGTTATGAGGGTCAAATATCATCAAATTATAGATGAAGGCTCGAATAGCTTTGAGGTCTAAAGCTTGAATAACAACCTTGTGAATCCAATGAATTACTGCACGAGCTACAAAATATCAATCCCTCAGGATGGGTTTCCCATGGCTTTCTAAAAAAACGTTGTGTTTAGTTCTTTGGAACACATCGCACAACTTTGGATGCATGTGCTTCCAATATCACATGCTTAATGAAAATAAAAATGATATATATAAACAATTATGAGGCTAATCGTAGCATAAAATCAATAACAAGCTCAAGAAAAAGTAATAACTACCAAGGGTTGGGTTGAAAATGTAGTGATAGTTATATATCAACTTCATTTATTTTGTCAATGAAACATTCTTAAGTTGGGTCATTAACTTTGTTTATTGAATTTCAAATCAGCGCTTAGTTTTTTTCTACTCATTATATCTTTATCCCGTACTCCTTGGTAGTATAGAAATGATTATTATCCTAATTTGGGATTGCATTCCATGAAGAGAAAAGATAATATTGTATTAAAACAAGGGAATAGATGGATGAATTAGATGCCATACATATAAGGTGTCCGAGTCCATATTTTGAACTTAACATTTTGGGAGCTACACACATGAATGTTAACTAAATATACATTTATATGTCACATTAAATAGACAATATAATTCAACAACAAAACAAAAGAAATATCAAAATAATTCATCAAAGTACTTGTCAACCAAACTCTATTGGCATGTCACATTCTACAAACATGTAACCAACACATATAGAAATACAAGAAAAAGATAGAATGGGCATATAACGGAAACAACAAGTAGAATGATATTGACATATAACAAAACAAGTTGAGCACACGAGTATGTATGAGCAAGAAAGTATAAAGGGAATAGGAGATAAGTAGAAACCAAAACATTAAAACCCTAATTATTTTGAGAGATAAGTATCAGGTATTTTACCCTAATTATTTAGAGAGATAAGTATGAATATGTTATGTTTTAACATTGTACAGGCAAGATTCAAGGTATTTACTAGTTTCATTCCCCTTTGGACATGGAGGTATTAGAAGTTTTGGAACCTGAATAAACGATAAAAAATGAGGTAAAACGTTTTTGAGCCACACCCAATTCACCAAAGGTGCATCCAATTTATTTTTTAGCACTAATAAGTATGAGCAGAATAGTGTGGATACGACGACACTCTCGTTCAAATTACCAATACTTCACATAGTCCAATTTTGTACCCATTGCTACGCATCACACCTATTTCGATTTTCCAACTATTAGATCATCAAGTTACCCTACAAGAATAAGTAAACAAAAAAAGTTCACCAACTTCATCCCCAACTTAATCCACTTTATTAACTTAGTTAACATCATGTAAACCAAATCCACCCTCCATTGATATGAACTGAACCATGCAAACTAAAGACTCCATAAAGCAAATAAGAAAAAAATGCTCAAAAAATTGTTCCTCCACAAACATAGCATTTTTTCAATATCTAATAAAAAGCTCATATTTAAAAATCAACACCCTTGCCATCTCCAAAAGATCAAGCTTTTCAACTAATAAGAATGTAAAATCAAACCAAATGTGCCCAATATATATCATCAGAAGTAGGATGTAGGTGAGGTAGGACGTAGGCAGACCTATGAAAAGTAAGAACGTACCAAAGAATTCAGCTAATAAGAACGTACCCTATGAAAAGTAAAGTTGTAAGGTTCCGTATAACACACGGTCTAACATACTTGCAGCTGCAAAGATCTTTATGACGTCTCTAACTATAGTGGTCAATTCATGGGTTGATCAATAATCAATATCCTAATTTCATTGATCGTGGACATGTTTACATGATAAGAATTAATTTAACACGAGATAAGCATACTTCTGAAGCACAAGAATATTGTCTTTGTCACTTCATTTTAACTACAAGTTTCTGGATACAAACTAGATAACTTTCTCTATATGTCGTTACTAACAAAATTCGATCAATAATCTCTACACACAAATCCATGTGAACAACACAGATAAGGTAAGAAATCTGGAGTAAAGTCTATAAAATCATACACTATGATTAGTTTAGCATTCCACCAAAACAATTGACAGGTAAGACAAGCTTCCAATTCACTAATGCGATCAACACTGTTTGCTTTCATGGCTCAATGGTACTAGAGCTATAAATATTAACTAGTAGACATATACAAACTCATTAAGTCATCAAAGCATTTATTCAAGAATAAATATACATAGAAAAAGACTGACCAAAGGTTTAGCTTCATCTTCTAAATTTTCAAGTAATGGATCGCGATAAGCCAAATGGCGCCATAGCATTTGGTATTCCCTTGGATTTGTGATACCAGTGGCAGTTCGTTTCACCAATGCATTCCAGTCAATCTTTGCATCCTCAACTTGAGCCACTTCCTGAAGCAAAGCTAGCACTGTTGTAGCTGTATGCCTTCAGAATCATCACAATCAAACATATAAACAAGTATTCAACTAGAAATCATCACAGCACACACACACACACACACACACATATATAAACATTTATTCAAATATATAATTCCAAAACCTTCTTTTTAAGACGATAGATTGATAAATTGAGTGAAATTTTGGTCAGCAAAACCCTAACAAAATAGAAAAAAAGGGAGAAAAAACCTTTGTAAGATGATGGATACGTCTTCTTCACTAATGGCGCCCTTTTTCTGCTTCTTTGTTTTGTCATCCATTTCTGATTCTTGATTGATCGACTACAATCGCATGAACTTCACAGTAAAGAAAAAAATCAAGAATTTGGGACGACCCAGATGATAAATTAGGGTTCTTGTTGTTCGTGAAAGGGAGTTCGACCGATTTGAGAGTGAGAGTGAAGAAGAATGGAAATGAGATTATAAATTGGATTCTGATATTTCTGAATAAGGAAATTCGTTTGACTGTGGAATGTTTTCTTTAAGTCAAATGAAAAACATGAAGATAATTATAAAAAAAAAAATCATTATTTTGAAATGAACCAAATATATATAGGATGAGTAAATTGCATGATTGGTACATGTAATTTACATAAAATCATATTCACCCTTCCTAGATCAAAATAATTGTGTAAAAAGCTTTGTGATTTACATTTGATGACTTGAGTTTCGGTAAAAAGTTAATGTTAACGTTAGTAAAGGTGAGCAAGGACGGATATCCAGTCAAAATTTTAGGAACTGAAACCGGTAGTTCTTGAAATGAAGAAACCGACGCCGGAACCGATTATATTGGTTCTTTATATTTGGGAACTCATGTCGGAACCGCTACTTCCGGTACCAGGTGTCTAACTTTTAAAAAATAATTATCATTCGTACTAAAAAAGTAAATATTAATTTATTACAAAGTTGCAACATGCAAAAATAAATACTAAAAACGTGAAAACTATTATGATAAAAACTAAAAACGAATAAATATTATAAATTGTGCTTCCAAAACAAATAAATATTACAAATGATGCCTACAAAACAAATAAATACTACAAAAGGTGCTTCTAAAACACTCATTGAAATTAGTTAGTTGTTGCTAACAAATTTTTATAAATAAATAAAATAGCTTTTATTAAGAAAAAGTGGGTATCCATCAATTCCAGTTCTGGGTACCGACTCCTAGCGGTACCCAACGGTTAATGGTTATAAAAATAGTGAGAACTGGAATCAGTCCCAATGGGTTCCATATTTTAGGAACCGGAACTGGAAACAATTACATCGATTCTGGTTTCGGAATCGGCAGTTCCAGAGCGATTCCGGTTCCAAAGGCGATTATTCGCTTCTGATGCTCACCCCTAAACGTGAGAAGTGGTTATAAACTATTGGATAAAAAGTGGATGCACATTAGGATGAGATGCACCGGATCAATGAGATTAAAAGTGATCAACGGTTCAGGTCTAATTATTATGCTTCTCACGTTAAACTCAACTTCTCACACAATCACTCACTTAAATTTTAATATGTCTTTGGTCCTTTGCTTAACTTCGTTACGAAAAAAAATCGTTAAATAGGTTTACTTTGAAGGCATTTTGATCATTTTATAGATTCTTCTATTTTTATTGAAAAATTACGTTGTATGTCCCACTACGTTGTCATTTCTCCGGCCAAAGACGCAAGCCAACTTCTTCTTCGGCCAAACTCCAAAGTCAAAAAGATGTATGATACACCTTAAAATAAAAAATCTAAATAAAAAACCAAAAAAAAATGAAGACTGCCTCCTATGTTTTTTGATTTGAAAGTGGTGTTCATCACCTCATCCTCCTTGATGGGTTTTACATCCTCATTTCCAAACTGTGGATTGTGAGATGGAGATGAATGGTCATTACATCTAAATTTGCCTCTTCTGGTTGTGGAGATAGAAATTAGGGATCGAGCTTTAAGATAGGGGAGGAGCATATTGAGGTTTGACCATGGGGGCAAATCATATCTTAAGGGGGTAAAAATAGTGACTTTTTGTTTGTATTTGTTATATTTGTTTGTAGCCTTGTACATCATTTTTTGTTGGCTTTAACATTACATGTAACTATGTAACTTTTTGTTGGCTTTATGCCTTTAACATTACATGTAACTATGTAACTATATAAGCTTTTTATATGATATCAATGCATATATATATATATATAT
>LUCG01277558.1:0-18421 GCA_001633085.1 Carthamus tinctorius | reverse complement strand
TTCGTCCTCATGTTCACAACCAAAATTAAGTTCACATTTGAACTTTCCTATATATATATATATGTGTGTGTGTGTGTATGTGTAAGAGAGAGAAAGAGCGAAAGGAGAGAGAGGAGCGGGTAAAACGAATTTGGAAGCCTTCCCCTCTACCCGTAGCGGCTTACCGGTGTTTGGCGTACCACAAAGCCACGATACCTACCGTACCGTTACCCTCCCCCTACCCTCACGACACTACGGTGGCCTTATATCATTATCTACTTTGTCTTATCGTACGTTAAATAATTATCCTATCTTGATACCAAACGTCCAAACACGCCCTTATCGAGTTAAAAAATATAACATTTTTGAAATTCAATTTTTTACAAAAAATAATTCAATATAATGTTGATTTATTTGAATTCAATTCCATTTCTAAAAAATTACAATTAAATTCCATTATATAAAACAAAACTTAAATAATGAATATTTGATTCTATCCATCCATCCAATTCCATGATTTGGTTTTAATGCCTAAGGTGACATGTGAATCTCTTTTATCTTTAACCTCTCTCTGCAAAATCTTCATCTTCATCTCCATTTCAATTCAATTCAATTCCCAAAACACTTTTAAAAAAAAGCTTCCATTTTTATCAATCTTTTCCATGAACCCACAAAACATCTAAACAAATCTTGAAGGAAGAAAGAAAGAAACAAGAAAAAAACCCACAAAAATTATGTCCACAGTTTGGTTTTCTTTAAAGAAATCATTCCACTGCAAATCGGATTCCGCCGACGTCCACGACCCGAAATCCAAGACCCATTTGTCCGCAATCCTGACCCGAAAACCGACCCGGTGGGGCTGCTCAAGATCCATCGCGAACCTCAAAGACGTCATCAATGGCGGAAGCAAAAGGCACTCGGAAAACCCAGTGAATTGCAGCCCAAGATCAATCGGAAGCAGCGAGTTCCCAAATCCGATCACCCACGAAGTGATTCTGAACAATTCCAAATGCGAGCTCAAAATCACCGGGATCGGCGGCGGTCTTCACGACGGCGATTTGTTGGCCGGAATAGCGGTTTCCGGCGGGAATTCGGGAATGCAGTGTTGTTTAAAGAACACGCCTCCGAGGAGGACGATGGAAAGAGGAGAAGGGAATGGGAATGGGAATGGAATTGGGAATTCCGGGAAGAATAATAATACTACGGTGGTGGTGCAACAACAACAACAAAAGGGTAGGAATTCTTCGTCGGAGTTGGAAAGCGATGCCGGCGGCGGCGGTGGAGTGACGTGCCATAAGTGTGGGAAGCAGTTCAGGAATTGGGAAAATCTTGAATCACATCATCTTTCTAAACATGCTGGTAATTTCTTGATTTTTATCAACTACCCTAATTCTTTTTTAAAAAATTTTGATACCATTTATTGGTTAAATTAATGGGAAATTGTCTAAAAATTAATGTGGGAAATTGTCTAAAAATGAGTTTTCTTAATGGTCCAAATTCATTTTATCTTTTTTTTTTGTATAGTAGATCAAAACAACGAAAGATTTGTATGTAAGTAAATGTTTTAACAATTTTTGAAAAGTATTTTAGCTACAAAATGCTATTTTATGAATATTAATTCATAAAAACTAGATTTTGCATGTTGGCCTTTGCTGCATTATTAGTTCTGAAATGCTAGGAGCGTCCGGAGTGGAGTGGAGGGCGTGGTGAAACCACCACGTCGTGGTAGGTGGTGAAACAACTCCCACAAGACGTGGTTGAGGGGGTCCTAGAATTTGATGTGATGGAGAGTGACCACTACATATCTGAGTAATAAGCTGAGTGGTGAAAGTGAAAAGCTGACGTGACGATGTGGTGGGAGTTGTAGGGAGTGACCACTCCCGATACTCTAAGTGACAAGCGTCATTTACACAACCTGCTAAGGTTGCAATAATCCTAGTCTAACTTGCTAAAGTGCCGATTGCAAATACTTGGCATGTCACTGTTTTAGCACTCTTAGCTAAAAATTGTTACTTTACTTATGAAACGTTGAGGTCACAAGTGCCACCTACGTGACCTCCTAAAGTGCTATTTGCAAACACTTTGTCACGTCTAGATTTTGCAATTGGCACCTTAACTATTTTATGAATATTCGGTTCACAAAAATAACAGATTTCATAAAATATTATTAATGAAATCTTGGTTATTTCGAATGAATTGAACGGTCCAAAATAACTATTTTGAACAATTTCCTGATATACATGTTCAAATCAAGAACACCACTTGCAATTCTTTAAAACAATATGAAATTTCTAATCTCGATTATGGAATTCATTATAGTTACTGAACTTATGGAGGGTGATTCCTCTCGAAAGATAGTCGAAATCATTTGCCGTTCGAGCTGGTCGAAATCCGACACCGGTTCCGGCAGGATTGAGAAGATCTTGAAGGTCCACAACATGCAAAAAACCCTAGCTCGGTTCGAAGAATATCGGGAACTAGTGAAAACGAAAGCCGGCAAACTACCCAAGAAACACCCTCGGTGTCTCGCCGATGGGAACGAGTTATTACGGTTTTACGGTGCCACGATTTCTTGTTCTTTAGGCATCAACGGCGCCTCGAGTCTCTGTGTCTCCGACAAATGTAGTGTTTGCCGGATAATCAGAGACGGGTTTTCGACAAAACAGGAAGTCAAGGGCGGAATCGGCGTTTTCACAACTTCGACTAGCGTTAGGGCTTTTGAGTCTATAGAGGTTCTTGAAGAAAGCCCAGATACGCGAAAAGCGTTGATCGTGTGTCGGGTGATCGCCGGGAGGGTGCACCGGCCGCTAGAAAACATACAAGAAATGGCGGGTCAATCGGGGTTTGACTCATTGGCCGGAAAGGTCGGGCTTTATTCGAATATCGAAGAGCTTTATTTGCTAAGTCCAAGAGCTCTCCTACCATGCTTTGTGGTAATATGCAAACCCTAACAAAAAACATGTTGTAGAATGCCATTTTTGGTACATTTTCTTGCTAAAAGTTTCATTAGATAGACTGATGATCCTTTTGTTAGTGTTAATTAACACCGATGTTTTCGTCAAAGGAGCGAAACTATGTTTCTTTATGCAATGCATATAAAAAGAAGCGTTTCAAATTTTCTTATTTTGTGGGATTTACGTGAATATCGTTAGTTTCTGTTTCTGAACGCGTTGAATGTTTTCTAAAACTTTCCATTCCTCGGTTTTACCAAATTTGGATCTTGCAGAACATGGTGAGTTTCCTTATACAATTCAATATCATGGTAAAATGGTGTTATGTTTTTTTTACTATCTTATTAATGGATTAAACTAAATTGTTGTTTGGCTATTAAGTTGAATAAACAGTCTGAATAAGTATTTACCGTGGTCTAGTTGTCACGTATACATCATCGGTTTGAGTTTTCTCAAGACCATTGGAGTTTCTTTTTACTACTATTTTCTGGATCTCATGGGATTTTCACAACCGTTATAGGCCTCATGGGATATTACCGACCGTTATTTTGAAGGCCTTATGGGATTAGTGGAGTGCCGATCCTCAAGACCATTGAGGATTTCCTTTACTATTATTTTTAGAACCTCATGGGATTTTTCAAATTGTTGTTTTTAGGGCCTCGTGTGATTTTCCTGATTATTATTTTCATGGTGTCATGAGATTACTCGAATTGTGTGTAAAGTGTAAACAAACCCAAAATAAAACTTACATCATGTTATCTTTTGTTGGCAAAAAAATGAGATTCTTTGTGCCTAGATTAGCTTAAAATACAAGTAAATTGAAGTTTTCACCATGTGATTTGTGTACATTATTAGTAAACCACTAGTAGCACACTAGCCCACAATTTTCCAAAACTAGAATAATGTATGAGTTCTTAAGTAAAAAGTTGATTATTAACAATTATAACTGGTCTTACTTTGATAAAACATTTTTTAGTTCATTTAATAGTTAATGCTACCCGGCAATGGTTCGAACACTGTAATTTATCGTTGTATTTGGACAAAATTGCCTCACATCATTGTCACCTACACTACATGCCAAAGGCAACAATGTACAACTGTTAATGCATGATGTATAAGGATTTTTGAAATTGAAAAGTGCTATAGGAAGGAAGTGGTCCTAGATTGCAAACAATAATACTACATGTTACTCAATATGGACCCTGTTCTATTTTTGTTTGGCCTGAGATTGTGATTATCCTCCACTTGTTATAAGGCAACTAGCATTTTCAGATAAGGTCTAGGCCCCCCCCTCCACCCAACACACACACACACTTTAAAATTTTGTCTTTAGAGTGCTTCTAGCACATAAGAATTGACTAAACATGACATAGCGGTTTAACACATTTATTCTGTCTCACTAAAATAAGTGAAATAGAAATCAACGATTAGTAAAGTACTGAACTATCTATATTAATGTAAAACCCTTAAATCCTTCGAGAAATCTTTCACCAGCCTACAAGAATGCATCACTCTAAGCTGAAGGTACAAGTGGTTAAAGCACGAGTCTGATGCTTTTCAAATTTCTTGAACTCGATCTGTTGATTCTCAATGCCATCGGTTGCTATGAAACCTGTTTAATTCTCCATTCCGATCATCAAGAATGGAATGAAATCTTGGGTTCCGGAATTTGACGATTCCGATGATCTTTGAAGGATTGTTTAAATCTTTAAGAGACGGGTTCATATGAGAAGCCAATCAACTTGCAAGAAGCTAGAGATGATCCAAATTAAATGTGATACAAACACGTAGCATTGACCCGCTATGGCCCACATGAGTTTGACCTTTCTCATGTTGTTCAGTCACCCGAGTTCTTTTGAACGTGCTGTATCGCAAATGATTTTACTCTAGAATCACATGTGATTTGAGCCTTTTCGCACTTCTTATAAGTTAGAACGAAATTATACGATACCACAATAGCAAAAAAAAAAGTGGGTAGAATAAGTGAAATTGCACTCCTGTTTCCTATTTTTCTTTGCTGTTAATACACAAAATTGGGATTATATCCACAACCAAATCAAGAAGGTGAGATATGTTACATCTGAAGGGAAAAATGATATAATTTGAACCCTAATTCCCTCAATCAGGACCACACCAAAACCTCGGGTTACTCGGTATCTGGTAAAATGGTCGAATATATTAATTACACAACGAACAAATCAAAGAAAGAAGACAAGTGAACAGATTCCAAACCGTCATTTTAAAGTTCAATGGAGTCGGGTGCGCTATCCATGGAATCCACCCGACGGTGTTCGCTATTCATTGAATTTTGGCGGTCTGATTGACCGTTGATATTGATATTGATACTGATAGCAACCTCGGATGGCAAACGTTTGTGATGCCTTTTGTTGTGCCTTGTCTTTATAATATGAGACAACACTTGTACTATGTCCCTCATTGATGGTCTTTTTCTTGGTGCACGGTTTACGCATTTGTATGCGAGTGCTGCCATATCGTTCAGTTCTCGTTCATCGAAATTACCATCGAGACGTGAATCAGCTATTTCTTCCCATCCAACTTCTCCTCCGGTATTCAATGCTGCCTGTTTATAACCCATCAAAATATTAAGTCCAAAACTTTGGTTGAAGAGGATGCATATGTGTGTGAATAGTGTATACATACTGTTAAAGATACCACATTAGCTAGACTTTTACCATTTCTATTATCATATATGTTGGAACCTCCTTTGTCTTGCTCTTTTAAAGAGCAATCAATTGAGCTTCTACATATTTTCACATTATATCAGAGTCAATAGCCAACCATTCCAGGAACCAGACAATCTCTGTCTGCGAGGGGGTGCTAAGGTCCCAGATTTGCTAGACTTGGACCATATGTTAAAAAAGAAACTCGTGATCTGGAAACCTTTTTAGGAGAGAAAGGAAAGTAAACGAAAATACCGGTAACTTTCCTCTAAAAACCTTCCTTCCAAATGTGGGAGGAAGAGAAGGAAAGAAAAGAAACTAAATTAAAACCCTTTCAAAAGATCATTAAAACTACGAAACAACCTAACTTTTCATCATAAAGATTTTTAAAGGGTGTATTTGTAAAAATGACATCTTTACTTTCTCTTCTCTTTATTTCAGGGACATGAAAAGTTATTTCTTTCTTTTGCTTTCTTCCTTCTCCTTCGCTTTCGAGAAAACAAATAAAAAAATTATTTTCCTTTTTTCCATCCATTTTTTTGGCTCCAAATTCGAGAATGCAATGAGAGTAATTTAACGGGGTTCCATGTATTACATGGTATCAGAGCCAAACTCTACCATTTTTAGGACTCCACACTCTACGACAATTTGATCCCGTCTAGTTGTTTGGGTCCTACATCGACTAGACTTTTCATGTATTTTCTCCAGGGTATAAACATTTTAGGAACTCGACACTCTAGGACAGTTTGTGCCCGTCTAGCCAATAGGGTCCCACATCGGCTAGACTCGGACCAACTCTTCCACATGTTGAATCATCATCCCTTCTCTCCTCCAAGGCTCATTTGGAGACTAATCTAATGTGGTTCCACGTATTTCTACATATGGTTGAGTTCCAGTGAGAAGTTAAGTTAACGCAAGAAGTATGGGAAGTGGTTATCAACCGTTGGATGCACATTTGAATGAGATGCACCGGATCAATCCCCGTATCAAGCATGATTCATGGGTGCGCTTGAGATTAAAAGTGATCAAGGGTTCAAATCCACTGCTCATGGTTTTCACGTTAACTCAACTTCTCATACGATCCTTTGTCTTTTCACATATACATTATCTAGAGATCGAGAGTGAGAAATCTTACAAGTTCAACGTACTCCAAAAGACCCTGTTGCGGGTTTCTTGCAGCAATAAGCTCAAACAGCAATACTCCAAAGCTGTAAACGTCGCTTTTCTTGGTGAAGGCTCTTGTTGATATATATTCAGGATCGAGATAACCAAAAGTTCCCTGTATATTGGAGACATGTCTATTGATCATATCTTCCCTTGAAAGCCCAAAATCAGCCACCCGAGCTCCCATGGACTCGTCCAACAGAATGTTGGAAGATTTAATGTCTCGGTGTATGACTGGAGGAACCGCCTGAAGATACCAATAACATGAAATGGTTATTAAAGATGCATACAGATCACGTGAAGGATCGTGTGAGAAGTTGAGTTAAGGCGAGAAGTTTGAGAAGTGCATCTGAAACCCTTGATCAATTTTAATCTCGATTGATCCGGTGCATCTTATCCTAATGTGCATCCAAAGTTGATAATCACTTTTCACGATTTTCACGTTAACTCAACTTCTCACTAAAACCCAACCCTGCAAATAAATGATAAAAGAAACACTTGAAGATGGAAGGAAGAGCCAGTGCTTACTCCATCATGGAGATATTCTAGTCCCCTTGCAACATCCAAAGCTATTTGAACCCTCAAATTCCAGCTTAATAATTCACGGTTTTCGCCTGAATCTTGAAGAGATAACAGCGTTGGATTAGAACAGTAGAACAGTGTGCTATTAGCCTATTATTATTGGTTATTAATTCTGCACGAAGTACCAACCAAGCAACATACAGAAAAATACCATAAGGGTCTTTGGTCGGGCAGTAGCAGGGTTAGTGGTAGAGCTCAGTCTCCCAAAAAGTGTTCAAATGTCAACAAAGATGAGGAAAGTGTGCGAGTAATTGGTGTATATTAATATTATATACTTTAAAAAGAACATGAACTATATTGTTTGTATGACCAGATGTTAATTTGACAAGAAACAATTCTAATCACTGGACTCTCCCAAAAGAGCCTTTGTTTCGCGAAGGAAGGTTCTAACATATATTATCCTAGGGCATCAAGAAGGTGGCTAGACGGGTATATATTGCCCATGAGTGTCCAGTCCCGACAGTTCAGACCTTGGCTCTAATATCGGTGAAAATGTGTTAAACCCCATTAAATTATTCTCCAAAAGTGCCAAAAGACAATGGAGGTTTCTAGCATATATCGAGAAGAAATGATCCAAATCTAGTCTATGCAGGCTCCAACGGGAGTAAAGCTCATGAACAAGTTCAACATAGGGTGAAATTAGTAGACAAAAGATGATGAAACTGATGCAAAATTGACGGAAAGTATTAGTATTTTCATATTTTGCAACACCAGTTACCAATTAATGTTGATTTCACGACGCAACCAAGAAATGTAAAAATCGAGTGAGACAACGGTAAAAAAAAACAGGTGTACGTATAAAATGGTAATATTGCAAACTTGAATTACAAGGGCGAGTAATATAGGATTTGAGGGGAAATTGACTAAAATAGTCATTTTAACATTTAAAATTTGTCTTCTAGTCATTTCTTTTCAACTTCTACATAAAGATCACTATTCACTACGTCTTCACTATAATTACAAACATAGCTAAATTTTTTTTAAAGAAATGAATATGGTCAATTTCCTTTTATAAAAAATATTTTTTTTACTGGACACCAAGTTCGTAATTGTGGTCCCAGATATAATTTTTTTTAAACGTAAAAATGACCAGATTGGTTTTTTTTATAATTGTTTTAGCTAGGTCCGTAATTCCAGACCTAAATATTGCGGAAGTAGAAACATCCGGATAAAATCGAGAAAAGATGGTTAGAAAACCAATTTTAAGTATTACGGCTATTTGAGTCAATTTCCCATTTGAGGCACCTTTTTCATTAGTTTTTCAGCTATATGATCACTAAAATCTAGAACTATCATAAGAATTTACGCAACATCTAAATAAGTAGAACATGGGGTCTAGACCTTTGAAACATGCTTAAGTATTGAAAAGAGATTCCTTTAATCAACTTGCATTTCCTTGTATTTTAAAATATATAATATTTATATATATCAAAACTCACACACACTCTACCTTGAATCATTGGCCTCCAAGAAGATTAGAATCAACCATAACCCAGCTACTATTTGGCCATATTGACCATTTGGTTTGTTTTTCCATAATAAAATAAAGATAGAGGACCACTTACTGTACAAATGAGAAGACAGGCTGCCTTTGCTCATGTAGACATATATGAGCATGTGTTGTCCCTTCTCTGCACAGTATCCTACCAAATTCACAAGGTTCCTGTGATGTAACCTTCCCAATAACATAACCTGAAAAAAAAAACATGCAAAGGAAAATTTCTAATTGCAAAACTAGGGATAGGAGTCAAAATGTGCTTATTGACTTGTGGTAGTGGGAAATTTCTAATTGCAAAACTAGGGATAGGAGTAAAAAATGGTATCAATAAGATAACTTCAAAGAAGCAACCAAAAGTTCAAATGGAAACTCTAGCACTCTGCACTCCTAAGTCAAAGTAAGGGGCTGTTTGGTTGGTTTTCCGTTATGGGACCCATCAACCAAAAATAAGTAATTGTAATCAACAAAAAAAACTCACAAAATCAACCAAAAATGCCGAAAAAGTCTTTCAAATTCGTCAAAGAACCCTTAGAAATCCCATTGAAATCAACCAAGAATACTGTAAAACCCCCTCAAAACAGTGGAATTAGACTAGAAATATATCGGACGACTTTACGGGGATTTAAAATAATCTTAAAGGTGCCCCACCAAGAAAAACTGGATACGTCACAGGGTTTATGTACAAGACATGGATGCTTGACTCTGTCTTGGATGCCATCTAGTTTTTGTTTGTGTATGCCATAACGAGTTGTATATGTCACTTCACACATTATGGCTCAAACAAATTGAATCAGGTACTCATTTTACTCAACAAAATTGGTCTTCTTATCATTTTTTCCCTATTTTGCATCAATATCATTACCTTTCTAATATTTAGGTCCGTAACCACAGACCTAGCTAAAAAACTTTTAAAAAATTGAATATGGTCCTTTTTCCTTTAAAAAAATTATTTATTTACGGGATTAGGTCCGTGATTTACGGACTTCAGGTCTCTAATTACGGACCCATATATAAAAAAATTTTAGAAAAAAATCAAAAATTTACATTTTTGGCCGATCTCCTGTTAGACCCAGTCACCCAGATGAGTAACTAGATGAATCAATTTCCCCTCAAATAACTCTGTAATTCCATAGTTACCGCGACCATCAAATATGCTACCAGACTAACAGGAATCTAACTCAACTCGTCAAGCATGTAAAATGATAAAGGTGTATTGATATATAAATAATCAGTACCTCTGTATGAAACTCTTTCTCGCCTTGTTTTGAATCAGTTGCAAGAACTTTAACAGCAACAGTCTCACCAGTGCTCATCTGAGCTTTGTAAACAGGCCCAAATGCCCCTTGGCCTATTATGGAGGTAAAATTATACGTTGCTTTCTGTAGATCTCTGCTTGATCCATAAGAAGAAGAAAGAAAAGTAAGAATACAGAAGTTGATAAAAAGAACATAAAGAGTAAGAGAAAGCGACTAAGAAGCATGTCAACATTCATTGATGGCAAATGTTGATTAAATTATGATTTAAATTGATAAAAACAGCTTGACGCAGTAAATCAAAAGATTAAAGAAACATATAAATCCATAGATGAAAGGCCCGAGGCTTTGAGCAACTACCAACATGTCAATAGCTACATGAGTTCCAGTATTTCATTGGATTTTCAAGGAACCCACAACATCATTGTAGATGAGTGGATTAATCAATTGAGAACTCTAGAGATCCGTGAAAACGTCTAACTTATGGTTTTGTTTGTCATGATTTTTTCTCATCTAAGGTTAGTATTTAATGTATTGATTAATATATTTGTTTCACAATATGATTGTTTGTATACTTTTTGTTTCACAAACACGCTAAAAGTGTGCACATTGTGTGAACATATATATGTTGATAGATATTGTAAATATTAGTCGTAGATGAAAAAAAATCATGTGAAATAGCACATGGTACACTAATTCCTAAGGTTTTCACAATTTCATATGTTTTCAAAAGAAGTTCCATGTGGCATTAATACTACATTTGACTTACTTGTAAGAATACTCGAGAATTCCCGAAGCCGCAACCACATGAGACTTCCTTGGTCCACCGAACCAAAACGACTTGCTGTTATGTACAGACGTTCGTGATGACTCCGTACCCATCGATGAATCGGATAAGACCGTACAAGAATCAGCACCATTTGCACGAATGGGGATGGTTGCTGCTCTCCTAGAACTGCTGTTACCTATCTGAGATCGTTTCCGGTGAAACCTAAAACAGAGCAGTCCAACTATGGCTAAAAGTGCTCCAATTACCACTCCTATTGAAATCCCAACGATCAGACCTGATGATTTGGCTTTCATCTCTTTAAAGGAGCTTTGATATTTCCTACACAAGGAAGCAACGAATCCATCAATAAAACGTAAAAGCAAATAGTTACAAAAAAATGTCCAAGTCAATAGTTATCGATAAAAATATTCAAATACGATAAGATCAAAACCCTAACTACAACAAGCCAAATTGATTTTGTACTTTCTAGTCTCAGCTACTTAACATTTTTTTTTAAATAAAAATTGCATAAATTGGTAGCGATACGATTAAGCACAATAAGAATAAAATTATCAATCATCTCCAGGAAAACAAAACTTGAAGCAAAAAAACAGGTGGAAGTTAAAGGGGGAAAACGAAACAGAAGGTTCTGATGATTGCTCCAAATTTATAAAACAGAAACTAGAAGACGAAAGAGAAAACGAAGAACAGGATGATGGTTTCAGGAGCTAGAAATCACGTCATAGTAGTTGCAATGCAGAATTATGCAGAAGATGACGAAAACCAAAAACCTCCAACAATTTGGTGCCAAAAATGGCGTCCGTTGACGATGGCGCCTTTTACCTTTTTCAACAAAAAACATTCACAACTAGACGAAAATCAAATAAAACGCCATGGCCGATTATATCCTACAGTAGAGTTTTCTTCAAACATCCATAAAAAGTCAATCAACATCACTATTTCAGCAAATTCTAACCATAACTTCCAGATCAAGGACGACGAACAGTGAAAAACAAAACAATTCATAACCACAGGAAGTGAAAACCAAGCAAAAACGTCATGGACGATCATTTCCTACAGCAGAAACCATCCGTAGAAAGCAATCAACAACATTATTCAACAATTCCAACCATACAGTCCAGATCAAGTACGACAAACAGTCAAAAAAACACGCAAATTAAACCAAAACAACAACAACAACAACTCAAATTACACATAAAAACAAGCAAATAACACCGGAATCGAAATACAGAAAGCATTAATCGTAATCTGATTAAGCGAACTTCGGTTTGATGAGTTTGCTTACCTGTAGATTGGATCGATTATTGAACTGAAAAACAGTTACATTGCTGAAGGATTGGAAGGAGAAAGTGGTGGATTGAATGTTGTTCACCATAATCGAAGAGCAATTGGAGGAGACATGAATCCGAATTCTGCTGCAAATGGTGGAATTCTTTTTTTGCTCTTTAGAGGAATTAAATAAGCAAAACTTCATTTGGATTGGTCGCCGTTTCATTGCTAATGGGATAGCATGTGATGCCGTGTTTCGGGGTTTATTGCGAATGATTTCTTCTTACGTCATCCAAATTTTTGACAACTGGTTTGACGATTTTACCCTCTCCACAACATTTTGTTAAAGAGAAGTTAGCTTATTTTTGAGATATATATTTGGATGAAGATAAACTACTTGAGACACTACTTTGACTAGCTTATAACTAGTTTTTTTCAATTATATCCTTATTAATATTAATTATTAAATTTNAATTTGTTCATAAGCTAGCTTATCAGCTACTAGCAAGCTTATCAATCAACAGCTAGCTTATCAGCTAGTTTGCCAAACATAGCCTTGGAAGTAGCTTATAAGGAGCTTTTTGTAAATTTTCCAATCGTACTCTTTATTAATATAAACTATAATTAGGCCATGTGTTGGCCAGCTAGCTTATAGCTGATAAGCTAGCTATTGCTTGATAGGTTAGCTTATGAACAAATTATGTTTGATAAAAACTAGTATATGAGTATGTAAAATGATCAAAAAGAATATATTTGAATTTAATAATTAAAATTAATAATGGTGTAATTGGAAAAAGCTCTTAAAAAACTACTCAAAGTGGCGTTTCAAAAAGCAAGCTTATGGTACATGTTTGGATGGACTAGCTTATAAGCTAACATATAAGGTAGCTTATTTTTGACAAAGACGACATTAATTAAAATAAATATGAATTATTTATTATTAATAAATATTAATTTATAGTAATTAAAATTAATTATCAACTATTAATTTAATTGAATTATATACTAATTATTTTCAAATGTTATAATTATATCAATTATTATTTATCATGTTTAGTTATCAAAAATCAAATATAACAATCTTTAAAATGTTTATATAAGTCATATAAAATTAAAGCTATATATTTTATTTCATAAATAAGTAAAACATGCTAAATAGTTTAATTAAAAAAATATTTAATCTAATTATTAACTATATTCTTTTAAAATTAGTAATTACGTAGAATATTTGAAGTTGATCAATTTTATTCTTATTTTTATTATGTGTAATAGTAATTCAAATTATAAATTAATATAGACTTTTTTATAAAAGAATTGTTTCAACAAAAATTTAAATTTATAGCATATATATAATAATCTTCAATCAATGTATTATATTATTTAACTTTTATTATCTTGTTTGTATTAATTAACATACTATATTAATCGAAATTTGTCTTAATTTAATTATAAAATATTTATAATAGATTTACTCAATCTGTATCATTTTACATATTCATAAGCTAGTTTTACCAAATATAATTTGTTTATCAGCTAGCTTATCAGTTATCACCTAACTTACCAACTAGTTAGCCAAACATAGCCTAAATAAAAAATTAAATTTGCTAAAAACAATACTTTTAAGGTTCTTTTTTTTACAGTTTTTGACATTAAGTGCATTATTTAAATATGTTATGAACTTACCATCATAATTTATTTTTAAAATACTTGTGTAAGATAACAGTAAGAAACTTAGTAAGAATGGGTACAAGAATTCTTTCTCTCTAATTTAAATTAAGTTTTAAAGGATTCTATAAATTGAACAAATTAATAGGAGAAAAATATAGAATGAATTATTCGTTTGTTTCAATTTTAGACGAAAGTTCAGCTGCAAACTCAAATTTCATTACAGACGTGAGACAGCTGAGAGTACGTCACTTGACATATTCACTCTGAATAATCATGTATTATTCAGAGTGAATAACACAACATCCAGTGTGATTCAAAATGAATAATATATAATGATGTATTATTCACTCTGAATAACACTTGATGTGTTATTCAGTTTAAATAATACATGATTATTCAGAATAAATATGTCACGTGACACGTTCTCAATTATCCTCACGTTCGTAATGAAAAATTAGCTTTTATTTGAACCTAAGCCTCAATTTTAAGAAATCTACAAAATATGACATTTTTAGAAAAATTGAATATGTAGTTTAATATTTATAAATAACATCAAAAAAAGTATTTACAAATGATAGAGTAAATTGCAATTTTGATCCCTGTGGTCCGTTGGTTTAGGTTTTTTGAGAAATTTAATGCAAAAATAACCCTACTAGTATGCATATATGCTTGATTTTGGTCCCTTACCCATTAACGCCTTTAGAAAAGTCGTTAATTCAAGGGTATTATAGTCTTTGTTTTCTTTTCTTTAATTTTCTATTAAAAATTTAACAAATATGATATAAACACACATGCCAAACAATAGAGACTCATCGTCTCTGCCAAAAAAGACATCATCTTCTCCACTTATCTTCTCTGACATGGATATCCGTTATATCTCCGACCACCATCTCCTTCCCCTTATTATGATCCTCTCACCCATCTTGCACACACAACCCATACATAGAAGCCACATTTGGTGGATATAGCCCAAATGTGTATTGATGTTTCTAAAAATGAATATGCTTTTAATTTTTGATTCACTTAAGATGTTCTTGAAANCCCCCCAAAACCCCAATTGTGTACCTTTCAATCCGAGGAAGAGAAGGGGCTCTAAAATTATAGAGAAAGGGGGAAGAAGGTCGAAATAACAGTTAGGAGAAGAGAAATATAATAAATTTATATAAGGCCAATGACATGTAGCTCAGCTTGTAATGAGTGGATAGTAGGTTTGCACAATATCAAATGGTCTTGGGTTCGAACCCAATGCGCCCCCATAGCCACAACCGTTGAGTGGGTCAAGAGTGTCCCCCACATTACGAAATTGATAATCGATTGCGGATCAGTTGGGGCTATCTGTATCTACCTTTTGCACAATATATATAATTTTTTTAATAAGAAAGTGAATTAATACCGAAAGATAAGTTTTTAACAGAAAATTAAAAAGCAATACTCTTAAAGAAAAAGACCACAATACCCTTTATTAAACGAATTTTGTTAACGCTTTTAATGGATAGGGACCAAAACCAAGTACTTGTGCGTATGATAGGGACTTTCATTTGTAATAAAATTTTATAGAGCTAAACCAAGAAAAACACCAAATCATGGGGACCAAATTTGCAATTCACTCTAAATGAAAATAAAGGGAGAAAATAATTTTGAATTTATGGGAGCTTGCAGCTTAAAAGGGTGTATACCTCTAAACACAAACATACCCTGCCGGCCTGCCCCCAAAAACCCACTTTTCAATCTGTATACTTTCTTTTTAAATATAGATCATAAGTGTTATATTCTAATCATTATTAGCATTCATATAAAAATACTGAAAATAGGAACTTTAGGTAGAGGTTTAATTTAAAGTTGAATATAATCATTAGTTGTAACATGTTTTTAAAGGAATATGGATAGTTGCATCTTTAACAGATTTTTAAGATTGATTAAAATTTAAAATATTAAAATAAATTGCATTTAACCCCAAGAGTTTATATATGTTGAAAATTACAACACTCGTTGTACTATGAAATTTTTTAATTCATTTAATAAAATATTATTTTCTTCTTCTAAACATTTAGTTTTAATATTTTTATTAATTAAATATAATTAAAACAATATTTTTCTCTCATGATAATCGTTTTTGGATAATTCTCTAGAAGACTTTCACACGTTCGGGACCTTTAGATCTTTAGACTTTTTATGAGGTGTTGCTTCTAACTCAAGGCCTTTGAGTCAGTTGTAATTTTTTTTTATGATGTTATCAGTTACAATGTAAAAATCGTTAAAGATTTGGACAACTTGGGGATAATGTTTTCGGGCTGGTTTGGGAAACGCTTAGGGGATGGGAGAGACTTACGGTTTTGGGAGTGTTAGAATATGTGGAACCCCCTTATGTAATCTCCAAAAGAGCCCTTAAGGAGAAATGGAAGGTTCTAACATATATAGTGAAGAATTGGTCCAAGCCTAGCTGATGTGAGACTCTAACACGCCCCTTCCAACAAAGGTTAGACGAACACGTATTGTCCCAAAGTGTCAAGAGGGTTAGAGCCAGGAGAGTATAGATTGCCCTGAGCGTGTCGGTCCCTAGAGTGGTAGACCTTGGCTTTGATACCATGTTAGAATATGTGGAACCCCCGTATGTAATCTCCAAAAAAAACTTTTGAGGAGAAAGGGGAGGTTCCAACATATATAGTGAAGAATTGGTCCAAGTTTAGCCGATGTGGGACTCTAACAGGGAGAATAGTTGGATGAACCAAGGAAGACTCAAGGAGAGGTTAGGCAGCTTTACCAACTAGAACTCAATAAAAAGGGTTACGGTTGAGGAGCGAGGAGTTTTTTAAGGCGATGAGTGGGTGTGGAAGTAAGGTTGGAGAAGAGATCCGAGGGGTAGAAAGGTGGGAGGGTTAGAGGAGTTAGAGAGGGAGATAGCATGTACTAACCCAAAAATTGATGAGAGGGACACGGTAGTTTGGAGGTCTGATCCGCAAGATGGGTTTTTGGTCAAGAGGGTGAGAAACTTAGTAGAAGAAAGGCGGGTAGAGATGGATGGAAACTCGGTAACCACGAGTTGGTCCAATTCAGTACCAAAAAAAGTATGCGTTTTCCTTTGGAGAGTCAAGCTCTGGAGAATTCCAACCCGTTTGATCATGGAAAAGATAGGGATCGACCTCGACTCTACTATTTGTTCGAGATGCGGGAAATAAGTGGAATCAAGCGAACACGCGCTATTCTCTTGCGAAATGGTGAAATCACTTTGGAATCTTGTTGGTAGGTGGTGGAACATAGACTTGGAGGCAAAGGATTCGCTAGTGGAGATGATGGAAGCCAAACAAAGAGGTAATTACGTGAAGGGGTTGAAGAGGTGGAAGGCAGTGGTGTGGAGCTTTCTTTATCTCATTTGGGCCAACTGGAATAAGTATATTTTTGCGAAAGCGAACTGAAGGGTTGCACAGTGCTTTTTCGAGCTTCAAATTAAAACATTCGAGTGGGTGTCAATTAGAGATAAAGATTTGAAGGTAGACTTGGAAACATGGCTCGTAGATCCTTACGGAAGATAAAGGCTGCTAAGGACTGCAAGTCAAGAAGTGGGGGTGGTGCTAGTTCGAAAACTTTGTGTTTAAAGTCGACTCTGTGACAGGTTCATCGGTGCAAGTTGGATAGCAGCGAAGGGTCTGGTTATGGGTCGGCCAACAGCAACTGTTTTCTGCAGTCAGGAGGTCGAAGTCGGCGTTGAGATGAGCTCGAAGGTGGTGCTAGTTTAGCTCAATAATCCCCGGGAGTTTACTGCTCGTAAATTTCTGGGTAGAGGTTGCTAGTTTTTTGTTTTTACGGAGTTGTATTCCAATGGTTTTTGTCCTTTCTGTTGTCTGTCGTTTGTGTCCTTGCTGCTGCTGTTTGCCTTTGGTTTTTGTACTCCTTTGGTTTGTTTGTGGTCATAAAAGGTTGCAGTTCAAAAAAAAGTTACAACTATTTAACCGCTCATTAAAATGTCGATTTCTCATATAAATATGTGAATGAAAATCTTGTTGTATATACAGACTCGATCTTACTGCTTAAGATTATAATTTTCATTTGGATTATCCAATACGAAATTCGTGATACCCAAGACTAATTAGGGACGAATTATTCTATTCGAGAAACTCACGAACCAAATAATTATCCACGCATTATCTACAATCTCTAATTTCTTGAACATTTTAAAAGCCTAATTATTAAAAGGTGCTTTTAAATTATAGAATCTATAATTTCTAAAAGCCTAATTTCAAGAAATTAGAAGTGTTTTAAGGTGCTTTTAATAATTAGGCTCTTGAATCTATTATTAAAAGCCTAATCCATACCAACCTTATTCAAGAAACCATTTATGAAGTGTTTTAAGGTGCATATGAGCAATAAATACAAGTTGTGGGTGGAATCAATATGATGGTTGGCAAATTAGGTGATCCAAATAAATTGGCGATATATATATACACACATATCCATTATATTATTATATGCTTGCATTTTATTTTTTTAATTTTAATTTTAATAAATATATTCTTGTAATTACGTTAATTATATGGAATCAAAGAAACAATAAAATTTTCAGACCGTGCATGGAAGTTAAGCATGGGAGT
>LUCG01277547.1:0-12226 GCA_001633085.1 Carthamus tinctorius | reverse complement strand
TATATATATATTTAATTAATAAAAAATGGTATTAGGTTGAGCCCAAAATTTATATAATATTACGAGATTTGAAAGGTTAAAAATTGTTTGAGGGTAGGATAGTTAAAAGCTAATGTAACACTAATTTGGTAGTTTTAGGCTTAACCCAAAACTGATAGTGGTCTTAAGAATTTACTTTTATTCTGTTCCGCTTGAATGGAAGCTGTGAACCGTCGTTTTCGAACTATTAACATCCCCTGCAAAATTAATTTTAAATTTTTCTGCCATTTATATTTTGATCTTTTAACTTCAACTCTGGTTTATTTACAACCAAGCCCCTATTAAATTCTTTTATATTTACAATTGGCTTTGTTTTCTATTTTGTTTTCATTTTGACCATGTGCACGGATGAATTTAAGAATTTTAATTTCCAGGTTGGAATTTCTTAGTGGCATATAGATTCTAAGAAAGATAATTCATTTCAACTTCTTTATATCTCAAACTATATCAAACGATTGGAATTAAATAGAAATATATTATGAGAATCATTACTATCAATAGGTTTGAAAAAACAATATCAGAGTCGTGTTTCAATAAAAAATTTCATGGAGTGCTCGAACTCAAATAACGTTTTCAATGTTCGAACTTGAGAGGCTCGTCTAACAAATTCTAAGTGGTGCAATTATACCTAAAATTCAAGTTTTATCAACTTGATTGGTAGCTTGAACTCAAGATTGGTTTACTTGTTTATTGGTTTTAGCTCAACAATATTATATTTTGAAGGTATGATTATAAACATATAAACATGTTCTGATCGAAAAGGAGTACGCTTGCCTTGACTGTTACTATGGTTTTGAAATTTCAGTTTTCGTTCATATAATTTGCAATTCATTTCTATTATCATCCATGATGCTAATTACTACCTTTAAGTATGAGAGACTAACTTAAAAGTAAATTGTAAACTATATGGACGAATAAATCAATCTAGTATAAATCATAAAAGCAAAATAATAATAATGAAGTGTTAACCATCGGGTTGAAAGTCGTAATTTCAAATCACAACGAAAGTAGAAATTTTCAACAAACCATAGGGACCAAAAATGAAAGTTATTCTAAAATATTATGAATCCGGTTCTCAAAAGAGAACAATATAGTCATTAAGGTTGCGTTTGGTACGTGGGACAAGACGGGACGGGACAAAACTCATTGTCCCACGTTTGGCGCAACATGAGATAGAACAAGAATTCACTGTCCCACGTTTGGTGCGACATGAGACATAGACATGAACTGGGACAAGGTAAGACAACATGGGACAAAAAAGGTTTTTTTTTTGTTCCACCAAAATAGGTGGAACAACATGGGACAGAAATGATGCATAAACTAATATATTACTAATTAACACTCGTTTGATATATAACTTCAATATGGTATTTGTTTTAGTGTTTATCACCACTAGTCGTGGCCGGCACCGCCACTGGTAGCTACTATCAGCCACCTCCATCTCCTCCTCCACTACAACAACCTCCTCCACCACCTCTACCCATCGATTATCTACCACCACCGTCTACCACCTCTACAACTGTCCATCGTCACTTCCACTACTATCCACCATCTTCAAGTTCTCCACAGCCACCGACCACCACCACCATCGTCACTACTAGTATTACCATCGGACACCACCTCCACCTTTACCTTTACCATAACCATTATCAAAAGTAGTTAAAAAATCATATATATATATATATATGTGTGTGTGTGTGTGTGTTTATGTTTATGAAAAATTGTGTAATATTTTTATAAATTATATAGTTACTTTATTTGTGTTAATTATAACTATTATATGATACATAAAATCATCAAATAATTTTTTGGGGTAACTTGTATAGTTCTGTCAAGTCCAGTCCTAGGCGTACAAAACACAAAACAGACATTTGTTCTGCCCAGTCCTGTCTCGTCTCGTCCAGTCATGTCCTACTCTCTTGTCCTATCCAGTGCGTATCAAACGCTACCTCAAGGAGCTAATATAGTCATTATGGTCTCATTTTTGTTACAGATATGTCCTCCTCTTAACTCCGTTAACCTTAACCTTGTTAAACCAAAAACATTTTGACCAAAAGTGGATAATAAATTAATATTATATATTTAATTATCACTAATTATTATTTTTACATATAATATAGCTAGTGAGGTGGGATACGGCGGAGAGAGAAGGGAGGGAGGCGGTTTCACCGATTAGAGGGAAGACGAATGATGTTGTCAGCATACATATACGTTAAGGACACCCTTTGACTTTTGTTCCTTTCATATAAATGTAGACTCCTATATACTCATAAATGATCCATTTCCCTCGTAGAGGGGTCCATTTATAATTTCCCTATATAAAGGGGGAGATTAATTGCACCATTTGACTTACTAACCACACCTCTATAAAATGGATTGCTCCCTCACACATATCAACACCAAATCCTCTTTTTACATTCCCGATGCATCACACCCTACTATAAGGGTGCAAATAGCAACCCATTATATAAATTATAAATGATTTGTATCTTTAAAGGAAAAAATCGTAAAAGGACTATATGACCCTTGACTTAACTAAGCTAAAGATAAAGATAGCAAACTTAGTTCAAGGGATTTAATCCATAACAAAATTGAAACGACAATCCACACTAATGATACATGTACTTAATATGTTCAGGAGATTGAATCCATAATTTTCATATAACTAATCTCGTTTTTTGTAATATAAATATATTAGACTTACTTTTACATATACGAATGTGGTAATTACCCCTTGAAAGCCTCTTAACCACTCTTAATTTCCACTACTAACCCTAAAACCACTCTTCACCACTCTTTAGCCTTCATAACTCCACTCTATAAATCCTTTTTAATCTCTTATAATTCTTTTTTTTAAGCACAACCCCGTTTCTATTTAAATTCATAATCAAGGATTATTGAAAAATCTTTTATTTTATAAAACTTATATCATATCATATATAGAAAGAAATTACAAAAATGGGGTGTTTCAATGTGTTTGTATGGGGTGTGGTAGGGTTAGTATGTTTGTTCCCAATGTTGAGTCACTTCAATGGAGGAGTGAAGGCCTTCCATAAGATTTCTCTCCATTTGCAACATAAAAGTGCCGAAAAGGCCGAAGACGATTACCGAACCGGGTATCATTTTCAACCTCCGAAACACTGGATCAACGGTATAGCTGTTATCTAACACCGCCCATAGAACAAAAGTGCACGCATGTGCGTGCCTACTTTGGGCTTGTTTTATTTCTTTAGAAAAAGCAAGATATCTGATGTTGACCGAAGGACACAACCCACGTATAACCCGTCTTTATACGTCGTACTCTACCTTTTTGGTAAATTCATGATATTCCGATGATCATTGTATGTCATGATCGATATACATACATGGGGCCATGTACATGTTCCAAGCTACAGACCATGATTCCCATATGTTCACAAGTTGTATGTGTATGGTCTATTTTTCTTGATAGATTACAAGAAAAACCTAAATTGCTACTAATATATTTTTTTTACAATTTTTGTGCATGATTTGGTGCTCAAATTGATCAAATGACTAATAGATCCCAATGGTGAGTTTGTACACTTTAGAACTCAATTACCAACACGCGGTTTACAAAACGCTTACCAAGAAGATCACTATCACTTACCTTATTCGGCTAGCAAAATAGATTGTCGGTAAACGTCTTTTTACCTGATAAGAGTCTTCTCCCTCAGTAGCAGGTACGATTCATGGTTCTTTCTATGCCAATTTACCAATTGGCATGTCAGATTTTAGGTCGTTGCTCATCAGCAAAGGTAAGTGACATACTTAAATGTTTACTCGGTAAGCGTTTGGTAACGGCCCCTGAGTTACAAAAAAGATAGATTTTAACCTATTTTTTTGTTTCAATTTTGCTTGTATTTAGCACCAATGTTTTACAAGGGATTCTACCATCTGTTCTATCAATACAATCCGAAAGGTTCAGTATGGGGTAACATTGTGTGGGCGCACTCAGTATCGGAAGACTTGATCAACTGGATGCCACTGGATCCCGCAATTGAACCATCAAAGCCATTTGATCAGTTCGGGTGTTGGTCCGGGTCCGCCACGATCCTCCCAGACGAGAAACCGATCATTTTGTACACGGGAATTATCGCTGAGGAGCCGGAACCAGGTTATCAAGTCCAAAACTACGCGATACCTGAAGACTATAACGATCCATACCTCAAGAAATGGATTAAACCCGACGACAATCCGATTATAAAACCAACCAAAGAGAACGTCTCGGCATTTCGTGACCCGACCACGGCTTGGAAGCTCAACGGTCAGTGGGAAATCACGATAGGTAGTAAGCAGGATATGCTAGGAATGTCGTACTTGTACCGGAGCCCGGATTTCATTCAGTGGACCCTAGTCGATCACCCATTACACCAAAAAGAGAATACGGGGATGTGGGAATGCCCCGACTTCTACCCTGTAGCAACTACAGGAAAAGAAGGGTTGGACACCATGGTAGTAGAAGGAGATATAAGACATGTGTTTAAAGTAAGTCTCGATATAACTAGAAACGAGTATTATACGATCGGAAAATACGACACAAAAGAAGACAAATACATCCCGGATGAAGGTATGATTGACGGTTGGGCGGGTTTAAGATACGATTGGGGGAACTTTTATGCATCTAAATCGTTCTATGACCCTGCAAAGAATCGCAGGATCCTATGGGGTTGGTCTAACGAGTCCAGCACTGAACACGAAAGCGTCAAGAAAGGATGGGCTGGAATCCTGGTCCGTAGTTTCTTCATTTTTTTGAACTCTTAGGTGCGTTTGGTACGTTGGACAAGGTCAGATAAGGTTGGTAAACTACTAAACTATCCCTATTAAACTAAGCCCCTAAAACTTTGCACAATTCCTTAACCGAGACAAGATTGGTAAATTACTAAACTACCCCTATCAAACTAAACCCCTAAAACTTTGCACAATTCCTTAACCGACATACTCACTCCCGTCTATGTACCAAATGCACTGCTTTTGTTGGCTTTCGATAGTTTCGACTAACATTTATGTTCAAATTTCACCAATATTGTAGTGTATTCCAAGAAGTGTTTGGTTAGACCCATCTGGGAAGCAATTGCTACAATGGCCTGTTGAAGAATTGGAAACATTAAGAGATAAGAATGTGCAGATAAGCAATAAGGAGCTCAAGCAAGGAGATACAGTTCAAGTTGAAGGAATTACTCCTGCCCAGGTTCGAATAATTCGAGTCCGATATTACATGATTACAATTACGATTACAATTATGATATACGTGATTTGAATACAGGTTGATGTGGATGTGGTTTTCACGTTACCTGGTTTGGATAAAGCCGAACCGTATGATAATACATGGGACAAAACGTTCCCACCGGAAAGTCTCGCAAGAAACATATGTGAAGTCAAGGGTACAACCGAACAAGGTGGGCTCGGGCCGTTTGGTCTTCTAACATTGACCTCGAAACATTTTGAAGAATACACTCCCGTCTTCTTTAGGGTTTTCAACACTCCCGACACCAAGCGTAAAGTTCTCATATGCTCTGATGCTAGGCCGTAATCCCTCTTCTCTTCTCTCTTATTTTAGAAGAAAAAACTACTACTCTATCTCACTCTATCTCAAGCACGGTTAACTACAAAGTTCTAATGAGATCTAGTGCATTAGTGCTGGTACATACTTCTTTGAAAGTAAAAGGTTTTCACATAAACAGTCGCTCTACTCTTTGGAGTAGATGTTAAGTCTGCATACATCTCACCACCTCCGAGTGGGATACACTGATACATAACTAGTAATCATACCATGTTAAATACAGTTCCAACTGATGCCGGTTTCTTTTGTTTTCTAATGGAAAATTTGAAGGTCAACATTGAACAAGCACGAGTACAAGCCATCTTTTGGAGGGTTTGTGGATCTAGATTTAGCCGACAATAAGATTCCGCTCAGAAGCTTGATTGATCATTCGGTGGTGGAAAGCTTTGCAGCAGGGGGAAAGACGGTAATTACATCTAGGGTTTATCCAACTAAGGCATTGGATGACGATAACGCACATTTGTACGTGTTTAACAACGGTACAGAGACCATCACAGTTGAGAAACTCAACGCTTGGTCCATGAAGAAGCCTAAAATGAACTAAAGTAACTATCGGAAGAAGTTAAATGCGGTTGGCTTGTTCAAATGAAGCTTTGGATGCAACATTTTTCTCTCTCGGGATTTCTACAACTGCTCTACTTTGCGGGGTAGACGTCAGTTTTGCGTAAATCTTAACCCCCAAACCCCCTACAAGTGGGACATATTGGGTTGGGTTGGGTTGGGTTGGTTTGGTTTGGTTTGGTTTGGTTATGGGCTGTGAAGGGTAAATGGTAATCAAGAAACTCAAGAACTATTGTGAATTGTGACCTCAGGGAATCGATAAACTTAAGGAACTATTTATTTTTGTACATAAACCGAATACTAGTTAGAAAGTTGTTGTCTAGCTTTTCGATTCAGCACCAAGACAAAAAACATTAGTTAACAAATAGAAAAGTTGGTCTCGGTGTCACGCCACATTGAAATCTAGACCACGAGCTTTGATAACCTAATCGGGTACCACTTGGTTACCGGCGGTCCGCTACCTAAACATCTATCGTTGCCAATCCAACACCACACGTCATTAATTCAGCTGTCAATATGCTCCAAATGGAGGTTTTGTCATCTTAATGGGGAAAACACGAACTTAATAGAATGAACAAAAAAAAAAAACTAACAATAACAGGTAAAATCGTCATCAAGATAGTTTATTCAGCATAACAAACAACAACAGTTTAGCTTAATCCACACATACAACTTTATGATACATGATTTAATGGAAAAACAACCGAACCATCCTCTGGTTAGTGGTTACCCTCTTTCTCTAGTGAGCTCAGAAAAACAAGATTCTAAATATAACTTAAACTAAGAATTTACCATTTCATAACAGAAATTTACCAAAATTTCGAACTACAAACAAGAAAAAACTAAGGAAAACATTAATTGTAATAATAAAATATGCAGAAGAAAAACAAAGTATTTACCCAATGATCATGGTTCCATCCCCTTCATCGGTTAAAATCCAGCCATCTATCCCACATAACCCGATCACACCAGCTTTGTTGATCAATACAACCAAAACCATGGACATGATCGTCCGTTACACGCACGCCGTTGAGGGAAGGGAAGGATTTGGTAGGATAACTTTTCCTTTTTTTTCCTCTTTAAAGTCATCCTTCCAAAAATGGACTAATTTGGAGAGATAGTTTTCCCTTTTGCTTTCTTTTCCTTCCCTCCCTCTCCTTTTTTTTTATTAGTTTTTAAACTCGAGAACAGGGAGAAATCTGACGCAGGTTTTGGAAGGGGTTGTTGAGAGGGTTTCTTTGAGGACCAATTGGTTCTCGAGTTTTTTTAAAGGGAGGAAATGAAAGATCCCTAGAAAAACTTAAAAAAGTGTCATTTTTAAGAGAGCAAAGGAAAAGATTTCTAAGGATTTAGAAGAATAATTTTTCTCTTTTTGTTTTGAAAAATCATCAGCCCAATTTTGGACTCATTTAAAGGGTTAACTTTCTCCCTTCTCTTTCTTTTCCTTCCCTTTCCTTCTTCCCTCTCCTCTTTTTTTCTTAATTTTTAAACTCGAGAACAGGGTATTAAGGTATGATGGATGGAATGAGGACGAAGGGATTTTTGCTGCCACCATGGTCACTCAAACTGCAGCGGACGAGGGATTCGGGATTTTCACTTCCATTTCATTTCTAAAGGGGTATTTGGGATTGCTTATTTAAAACAACTTATGCTTATCTCCTTATTTGCTTATTGCTGGTTGAAAAAGTTAAAAGCTTTTAACTTCTTTAAAAACTCCTTATCTATTGGTTGGTACCACAATAAGCTAGCATTTTATCCAAACACACCTAAAATTGCTTATTACCGGTTGAAACAACAAATAAGCAAATATGGAGTTTTAATAAGCAATCCCAAACACCCCCTAAATAAATAAATAGATGATTTAAATTTCCTTTTTAAATGACTAAATCGATAAACGATTAAATTTTTAGAAATTAATTATCGACATTCTTTTAACATAAATACTTAATTTCATATTTTCTTTTTGAATAGCTAAAGAAACGGGGAACACTCAAGAAGAGAGCTTCGACAATACTATCACCCCCAAAAGCACCCCAACTTTATTAAAGAGACGAGAACACAATACACCAAGTCTCCAAGGCCTACAAAAGAAAGCCAAAAAAAAGATCTAAAATCCCACAAAGTCTTGTCTTATGAGGGAGAGTACACTACTTAACCCAATTGATAGGCAAATTAAGCTTTCTATTACTAATCCATAATTTAGAGAGATTTTGTATTACGCGGAATGGATCTTCCGGCTTCAACTTGATAGAATCTTCTCCCTTAGCAAACGCTATGTAATTTCTCCACTTCCAGATTTGCCAACTAGCCACCACACAAACAACCAGGAAAACTTTACCCCACCTTCGATAATTGTCTGCTTGTTGGACCACCCTTTTAAAGCCGTCAACCAAGGAAAGCGGAGGGGACTTTAGATCCCACCACGCCCAAATTTTCTTCCAAATAGGGCTTACCAAGGAGCACTTAAAAAACAATGGTCCAAAGATTCCACATTGTTTTCGCAGAAGGTACATGCCAAATATTGAAGAGAAATTCCTCTTTTTGACAATTAATGCGAGTGGGAAGAGCGTCTCTAAGGAATCTACAAGTAAAGATATTTAATTTTATTGGAATAAGACTACTCCAAAACAAACCCAAACCAACTGGCTTACCTTTTTCGTGCTCCTCTTGAAGCAAAACGGTCATCTGCTTAACAGAAAAAGCACCACTTTTATCCCCTGACCATGGCTATTTATCCTCGTAATTCAAATCTCATATTAGAGAGAAACGTCTCCAAATCCCGAAGGTCTTCGCATGATCTACCTCTTAGAGAAATCCGCCAATACCAAGAGCCGAACCACGAATCGTTGGTAAAATTCCATCTATCCTTGAAGCGCGCTGATTTATCACTTTCCAAGGCATAAAGTCGGGAAACAGCTCCTTTAGACTTCGACTCCCTCCCACAGCTTCATCATCCTAGAACACGGAGGTTGAGTTGTTGGCTATAATCTTTTTAAAAGAAGACAGAAAACATTGATCAGAGATAACCAAGCTTTTCGAACAATTAACGATAGAAGCCCAAATACTTTTGCCATTTATAGTGCTATCATAATTCAACCCTCCTCATCTGATCCATAGAGTTCACTCCTTCCAAACCGACAAGAAGCTTTGATGTTCATATTCCCTCCCTCTGATAGACAGACAAGAAGCTTTCCAACTAGTTAGTTTCTTGTTGACTTTCTCCAACATCGTCGACCAAGAAGCTTTGATGTTCATATTCCCTCCAATTGTGAGCTCCAAATATTTAAAAGGAAAGGTAGACACAGTGGCCATCTCATTGATTTCCGCCTCCTCGACACCAATTCCCAGCAGGTTGGATTTAGATAAATTTATCTTGAGACGTGAGACGTCATGAAAAATGTTAAGGATTCGCGTTAGGACGAGAAGATTAGAACGCGACCATTTTCCAAAAATAACTGCATCATCTGTAAATTGAAACAAAGATAGTGTCTTCCGAAATTTCGAAGCTGAATCCCGTTAAACAATCCCTGGTTATACGCTTCAAGAATCATAAGCTGGAGTACTTTACCGGCTAGCAAAAAAAGGAACGGAGAAAGAGGGTCCCCTTGACGAAGCCCCCTTTCTAGTCTGAACTCCTTCGAGAAAACGGACGAAGAAGCTGAAAAGAGGCATCCTTAACCCGATTGATCCATCTAGGACCGAACCCCATTTGATTCATTGTTGAGAGGAGAAAGTTCCAATTAACGGAATCAAATGATTTTTCAAAATCCACTTTAAAGAGGAACATCCCTTTCTTACCTTTTTTTGCTAAGTGAACGATTTCGTTGGCAATTAAGCAGCCATCTATAATCTGACGCCCCAGAATAAACGCGGTTTGGTTACCGGAAATCAACTTGCTCAAGACTTTAACCAGGCGATTTGCCAACAATTTAGCTAAGGATTTATAATAGCACCCTAACAGAGTGATCGGACGAAAATCAGTAATTTCTTGAGGGTCAAGCTTCTTGGGAATTAGGGAGATGAAAGAAGCATTGCAACCTCTACCAATAACCCCTGAATTCTCTAAATGGCGAATAGCCCGTTTAAAAGAATTTCCTAAAGAAGGCCAGAAATTTTTTTATAAAATTAAAATTCAAACCGTCGGGTCCCGGTGCCTTTGACCCGTTACATGACCAAACAGCCTCCTTGATTTCCTCGTCAGAAAAAGGCAACTCCAGACATGCGGCGTCTTCCGACGACAACTTTTTTAAGTGAGTCGCAATGGAAGGAAGGTCGGATTGGAGTGGGTTCTTTAAACCTCTATGCATTCTACAATCAAGTGTAGACGGATAGATCAACAATAAGTATTTATGGCAATTCCAAATAGACCAACACTAGTTATATATTTTTGTGTCTTTTGGTTCTCTATTGCTGATCTTAGCAATTTGCTATGTGTAGACGGATAAAAAAATGGAGATTGAAAAAAGCAATTTAAAAATAGGGAGATCAATTAATTGTAAAACTAGGAAGCAAAGTGAAGCTATAGAGTTGGGGGTGAAGGTTTGAATGATGCATAGTTTTGATAATGGTAAAAGTGATTTAGGTTCTCTTTTAAATTTAAAAAATTTCTAGTCAATTATATGTATTTTATTTATTTTTGTTAAAAAGGCTAATTAACCAATTGATAAAAGTTTGGTCTTTTATTTAAATAAAAGATGTTATAGGACCTAAATATTCAATAGCTTATTAATCCAAAAAAAAAAAAAAGGCTATGGGGTTTAATTATTCAAAATGTATATATTCAATTGCTTATTAATTCAACAATTATAACCACTTCTCACGATTCTCATATTGACTCAACATTTCCATAGAACCCGACCCTTTCATAGTATATGTCCATTCGGTAATAATCTTGCATACTAACAAAAACTCTAAATCAAGGTTGAATGAGAACAAGATCTAACTATAAGCCTTATATAAACTCAAAGAAATCCTTGCGATTGTGTTAATAAAAAGTATTTGACTATCATTTTTATGTGCGTATATGGTTGGTTTTCGGGTGGGAACATACCAAATTCGTTAAAAAAATGCTTGTCCTTGATTTAAGTTCCTTTTTGTTTCATGGTTATTGATTAGATTATCTACACCAGATGATGTTGTTAGTAAGAAAAAATAACCACCATTATGATCTAAACATATTTCTTAATTGCTTGGCTGTTGTTGACTTGTGCTATTGTGATGCCGCATTTGGCGTTCAACGAATGAACATTGATGTTATTTATTTGATAGGCAATGTTGGCAATCATAAATGTTGTTTGATCGAACAAAGGCTGCTATTTGATGGGGGCGGAATGTTATTTGATTTTTGATCTCTCTTATTCTTTTGAAAATCATCGCTCAAGATTCAAGATGACCGGAGAAAAACCCAGCGACAGTGAAAGAATGATGCCATTGACATCAACTCGCCTTATTACATACATCCTTCTGATTTACCCAAGCAAATGCGCGTGAACGAGACTTTGACCGATGCAAACTACAACGATTGGGCTAAGGAGATGGCTAATTTCCTGTTTGCGAAGAACAAGATGGGGTTCGTGGACGAAACGATTCCCAAACCAGAGAGCACATCAGCGAATTACATGCAGTGGATGCGTTGCGATGCGATGATCATCGGATGGCTCACGACGCCGATGGATAAAGACATCAGGGGAAGCGTAAAATACACCAATACCTCCTCTGAAATATGGAAGGATTTGAAGGAAAGGTTCGGGAAGGAGAGTGCGCCTCGAGCCTATGAACTAAAACAATCTCTTTCGATTACTCATCAAGATGGTTCATCTGTCTCAGCCTATTATACCAAACTTTGTGGTATTTGGGATGAGATACAGTATGTGATTCCAGTTCCACAATGCACCTGTGGAAACTGTTATTGCAACATCGGAAGAAGGCTCAACGAATTCAAGGAAAAGGAGCGGTTGTACGAGTTTTTGATGGGGCTCGATAGGGATTTTTCCACAATAAGAACCCATGTTCTCTCAATCAAGCCGACCCCCACACTTGGAGAAG
>LUCG01277534.1:0-13614 GCA_001633085.1 Carthamus tinctorius | reverse complement strand
ATTGGGAACGAAAACGATCGGTTCGCGGTTCGTGGGGTTTCAAGCGAATCCTGTGACTATGGGTATGATTGTAGAAAATTCTAGATTGACCTAGAATATTCTGAACAACGCGCTTTCTAGAGAGTTCTAGGGAAGGCATCGCCGCATAGGGTGTTTTCTCGTAGTTTTTCGGTAACAAGTAAAGAAGTGGACATCCTTATAATATTGTTGGTAGATGCATCAAAAGCTAGGATTGTTGATGATTTGAGAGGGGGGTTTCAAAGGATGTTTCTTTAGAACCAATAGAGTGAAGTGTGATTTTATCTTTACTCCATTTAGAGATAAGTTATGCAGTTTAGGCATGTTTTTGTAATTTATACTAAAGAACCAAACCTCTGGTGTTTGTTTAACCAAATGTGAATGAGGGATTTCAATTTCATGGAAGGATTTGAAATCTTCGTTATGTTGTGTGGCTTGTAGGATTTAGAGCGAAATTGGATTCTATTCCTTATAGATAAGTTATAAAACCAAATTATAAATAATTATAAAAATGTAGACTTTAACGTGAGATTTGTCTTAAACAAGTAACTATTCCTTTTAAGCTCAAGAACACGAAAAAAGTTTTGTTGTGTTCTTTTTTTGTAAATATAGGCAACTATGGGTGTAAATGATGCGAGTTGAGCTCAATTATTTCTATACTCAATTCGAACTTGATAGCCGTTTCCGAGCTCGAATACAACTTGTACACTCGGAGAGTAGTCAAGGACTAAACTAGACTTTGACTCGATCACAAGTTTCTAAATTCGAACTCGAGTTCGAACTCATTTGAAGCTCAAATCAAGCTTACCCATTGAAATTTAAGAAAATTTAGGTTTTTTTTTTAAATTTAAGTAGGGGTGAGCATAACCGGGTACTTGCCTTTTTTTCATGGAAACGGAACCGACGGTGTTTAGAATGAAGGAACCGGAAGCAGGACCTTTTACATCAGTTCTTTGTATTTTGGAATTGGTCTTGGAATTGTCGAGAACCGGTTCCAGTACCAGGTATCCGGTGTCATTTTTTTTAGTTTTAACATTTCATACATTAAAAATGTAACAGATACCAACTTAAAGTAATAAATATGATAGATTAGGAGATATCAACTTAAATACCACATGTTAAAAACTAATCCGATAAAAATACATGTTAAGTCTTGATGCAAAATACACTATTGGGGTAATAATAATAAATACAACAAATGGTGAAACTCTAGAGTTTTGATACAAAACAAATTCCATAATATTTCACTTCAAGTCTTGATGCTATGTGTTCAAGTTTAGTCTAGAAAGTAATTTTTAGTTTTATTAGATATATAAATATTTTTTTTAATTAAAAAACAGTGGGTGCCCGATGGTATCGAGTACCCGGTCCTGGTGGATACCTAGTGGGTAACGGTTTTAAAAAGAATAAAAACCGGAATTGGTCTTAATCGATTTCGTATTTTAAGAACCGAAACCGAAACCAATCACATTTCCAAAATTGCTAGTTCCGGTTTTAAATGCGGATAACGAGTTCCGATGGTCACCCTTAAATATAAGTGTGTTCTCTTAAACTAAATAAAACTCAAGAGACATACTCCAATCTCCATTTACCTCCTCTCTCTCTCTCTTTTCATAAGACCTCTTAAGTTAACCTTTAGTCTATTATTTGTTGTTTGCCTTATAACCTAGGACAACTTCAACAACATTTTTATAGTTTTTCTTTTTGTCATTTTTTTTTTGATTTTATAGTTAAAAATGTACAATTTAGGTCAAATACTAACATTTTTGTTTTTATTTCTAAGTTTAAATACTAAAATTTTACATTATATTTTACAAATTATGTTATGGAACTAATTATACATAAAAAGATCGAGTATCTCATAAGCTTTTCACGTCAAGTATCTGTTAGCTCGACTCAGCTTGTCACTATGTCGAATCAAACTCGAGTTCAAGCCAAATGTTGACCAAAGTCCAAACTTTGATTGAGTAGATCCAAAATAGCATATTGTACATCCCTTCTATACCACTCTAGATCTTTCCTTTAAATTCGTCTCAATTTTCTTTTTCAATTTTATAAGTTATATTTAGTACCAATATAGTTAGTTTTTTTTAATTATTTTATCTCTTAATTTTTTATCATTCTTTTACATTCTTATCATGTTAATATAAGTTATTGTATATTATAAACTAAAATGCATTAAATATACTTTTTTACAAATTGTACCATTGTAATCTTTTTGTCATACGTGCGTGCACACACACACACACACACACTCATGTATATATATATATATATATAGAGGAGAGTTCATATACAAACCAATGTTTTTTTACAAACCTACAAACCAATTCTAACCAATCATATTTTTTTAATTTAGTTTTTATTTTTATTAATTATGAAGGGTATGTAGGTTCATTTGTAAACCAAAAAAATGGTATAAACCGTGTGAACGAATCCCACACCCTTGATCAAAAAATGGACAGTTGAGATGGAGACGGTTATGGTGTATTTTGATTTTTGATGTTTTAAAAATATACCCATCTCCATCTCAACCGTACATTTTTTTGATCAAGGGTGTGGATTGGTCCACANGTATATAATATATATATATATATATATATGTATGTACACTTTTAAATTATTAATAGAAAATGAAAAAAATAAATAGACAGAAATACCGTTAACTTAACTGGGATTTCAATGAAAATTATCTTTCAAGATCTCTACCGTAACAAAAATGAAACATAAGATCATGATAGAGATGGGCAAAAGGCCCGGTCCGGGATCGGGACCGGCCAAGGCCTGACTCGACAAAGGCCCGATTAAGGTTTCGGCATATTCCGAGGAACCGGTTAAAAGGAAGGCCCGGCCCGATGGTCTTAGTGTATTTTTTTGGTATATTTGTTTATATAATTTAGTTTTAATGGTTTAAAATAAATTTTGTATAATTTAGTTTTATAAAATAAATTTAATTTATAGTTTATACTTTAGAATTATAAAATAAATTAGTATATATATTAGATTATTAAATTTATAAAAGAAATTTAGTTTTATATGTTGGAAAAAAATAAAAAAATTGGTTTTTCCAAGGCCCGATTAAAGACCCGGTTACCGATAACTGTGTAACACCTTATCTAGTAAAAATGTGAATAATTTTAAAATTTTATTATGCTTACAACTTCTAAGACTCAATTTTTTTAACTTTTTACAATAATGAAACATCATCTCACTAAGGGTCAACTCAAGCTCACTAGTGGGCCCCGTGACACCCTTAATTTTCTGAATAAATTTAAACTTTTGAAAATAATATAAAATATATCATATTAAAGCAAAAGCTATTTCATGAAAGTATTAATGAGGTTCTAGATATATATTTACATATCCAAAATGTTCAAAAAGAACCTTTCCATCACATAAGTTAAACCGTACGAAAGAGACCGGTGTTACATAATTCGGTTCACGACCATTTCTAAACAAATAAACTAAACCTTAGAAGCATTGCCAAACATGTCATATCGTGGGTGTCCCAAAAGATGTTATCCCAAGTCTTCTACCCGCTTCACCGGTTCGGGTATCTATTAAGTGTTTCCTGCGGATACAAAAACATATTACTTGTTCAATTAGCATAACGCTAGTGAGTACACCAAAAGCATTTAATTCATCAAACACTAGTCATCAATGTTCCATACTTAACTAGACTAAAAAATCAATGATATCACATATAAAACACGTAAGATGTGAAGGCAAGTCCATAGAACATCCATATTTTTCCTCAGTGGCCAACTATGGTCAACGACATCCACATGGGGGAACCGTTCACATCCCTCGTTCAAGGTGGGGGGACACAAAGCTTTCACCATACGACGGTTATCGGGAGTCAATGATCTCTTTCGCGCAAGTCTACTCGTGCTTGCGCTTGGTTCGAGACTCGTCAGCCTATTGAACCGCACGGTCATAATGAGGTACTTATCATTCAACTCCTCCAATTGCAACATCCATCTCAAATTACATATCCATGTTATGTGGTTAGATCTGACACAACCTCTAAAACAACACACACGTCTCATAACCGGATGTGCAATTATCCACTCTTGGGTTCGGACCATAATTCAATAATAAGAAATGCATATAATACACCATTAAATCTCAAAATATTTCCATGAGTGCATATCATCTTTAAAATTGTTATGCAAACTCCTATCAACAAGATTTTCATAAAAGATCCATCAATGATTTCATAGCAATATATAAGTTAACTATATCCACATAACTTATCAACAATTTCACATATGATGACTTTCAAAGCTTTAAATCAACAAGTTTAGGGCATCCGCAGGGTACACTCACCTGGATGTTGTAACGAGGATCACAACCAAACCACAATTTCACTTGATTCCTAAACCTAAACGGTTAAACGAAACTACTTTAAATAACTTAACAGGATTCTTAAACTGAAGTACATTTTTGACCTCGATGCTAAAAGAATTATAAGGCCTAAAAACATACTTAATAAGCTACTCATGAAACCCAAAACACCTCAAGAAATCTTAAGGCTAATTACTTAAAAATAATCTTATTTTACATTTACCAAAATTCACACCTGAAACTGACATACTTGCTACGTTTCACAATTTTGGCAACCCTACTATTGGAATTAACTTTTGTGATGCAAAGATCGATTAAACTAGAGGTTCACAGCTTTCTAGCAATATAAGATATGCCTAAATCCGATAACCGGTTGATTTTATAGGAATTTATCAAGACGGATCTGCAGGTGCTGAAATTTCTAGACAACAACCAAATTTCGAGTTTTCTTGAACTAAATAGGTCACCAATTCGACCCAAACTTAACTACAACCTCTAAACAACTTATATACCCATCAAAACTAGTTTATTTCATACCTCAAACATAAACATAATAACCCCAACGGGGCAACCTACCGGTTAAGGCTTGTGGAAGGTGTAACAACCAACCCAAGTTCGAATCCGGGGGTGAGCAACCAGGGGCCACTGAGTATTAATCCCAGGGGGAGCATGCTTTAGCTCTCGGTAAAAATTACCAAGGATGTAGTCTGGCCAAATCCCAGATGAACCTTATCCAAAAAAAAAAAACATAAACATAATCATACCCACAAGAATCAAACTCTAACTAATGTTTCCTCTATCCCCTAAATCACCATTTAACATAGAACTTCATTTTTAACAAGAAAGGGTCTCGATATAGACCATATAATACTGAATTCTTACATAAAAGAGGGTTAGAACTTACTCGATGGGAGTCACAAATTCTATCAAACTTTAATCTTCAACGATTTAGGTTGCTGGTGGAAGGAAACAAGATTAGGACATCTCCATTAACACCAATCTTCAACATGCAAACTCCAATCTTCAATAGTTTAGCTCAATTGGTCAATTTTCCTCTCAAGCTCACTCTCTATTTGCTGGACTTTTTCTTCCAAATGCTTCAAATGGGGATAAAGCAAGAAATTGGGTATTTAAATCCCACATTTTCATTTTTGTTCCCATAGTTTCAATACTTATAATTTGGCCACTAAATTTACATACAACTTTAACAATTTCAAGAAACTCATTAATTAATAATTATTCTACAATATTCATATACTAAGAAAGGTTTTGGATGAACACCTCATGGTTCATCATCATTTTTTTAATCATAAAATTGAAGATGTTACAAACCGGGCTATGTACAAGTAGGCCGGTTACGGATATGAGACTCAAGGCCTGGCCTGGGACCGGTCCTTCCAAGGCCCGTTAAGGAAACCAGTGTTTGGGCCCGGTTCTTCCAAGGCCTGGTTAAAGCCCGGCCCAATCCTATTTTTGCCCATCTCTATACCATGAGTACCACCAATATTTCAAACCCTTATACCACCCCAGCGCCAGATCAACTTTTTTTTTCCTACCCTCTAAATCCTAAAGTGGATTACCACTAATATTTCATTACCCTTTGAATTTTTTAATTATTATTTTAATATAAATTTTAAGAGAGAGAAAGAGAGAAAGAGGGAAGAGAGAGACCTGGGTTATGGTCTGGAAACCCTCACCCCCTACCCGCTTCCTTCTACCTGTGAACCGCTTACCACTTACCTGCCATCACCGGTTGGACCTGCTACCCAACCCACGATGAACCCGGACTATGTTACACATGACCTAAGGACCTTATCCATGAATTTTAAGTTTGAAGACCCCTAATCTTAACCAACATAACATCAAATGATAGGGACAAAATTTGTACCCTACTCAAAAAAAAATTGACAAAACTGGTGGAGGTGAAAGAAAGATTGAAGAGACATTTGTGTGGAATTCCCCCAAAAACAAAAAGATTAAAAAAGAAAAGATTTGTTGAATGTGTGTAGCAGTTTGCAGTCTTTGGTCTTTGGAGAATGTCCCCACTTAACCTAGTTTCATAACCACTTGCTGCATGTCAAACCCTCATTCCATCTGACATCCAATCCCTCATCTCCATCTCCATTTTCAAAATGTTGACAGATTCCGAGCTGCTCAAACGTCTCCACGACGTCCTCGGTACCTCCGACCTCGATACCGCCACTGCCGCCACCGTCCGCCGTAGGCTCGAGCAAGATTTGGGGATTGATTTGTCCGATAGGAAACCCTATATCAGGCAGCAAATCGATTTGTATCTTCAATCGCACTATAACGATGATAAACCCGACCCAGAGGAATCGGAGGATGTCAAACCACAAGAAACCGATAATGATGGAACTGAAGAGGAAGAAGAAGAAGAAGAAGATGATGAACACCAAGAAGAAGAGGAAGAATCCGATGACGACAAGATAAAGACACAAAAGTGAGTGAGTGTATTACATTTATATAATTACATGTATATATATATGTATATGTATAGATATAGATATAGATATGGACATGGATATGTGTTGTTGTTTAATTTACAGGGGTTATGATGATGTTGCATTTATTTCATTTTGAACCTGATTAGTTGCCCTAATATAGAATGTGAAGTTTTTAATCAACTTTCCCTAATTTGTTAATATAGGCTACACAGTTTCATGTTCATATTGATTACCCTATGTTTGATTATAATCATTAACGTAGTTTCGGATTTTCTTTACAAAGAAGAGGCAAGCATAGTGTAAAAGACCTAAAATTTTGATGAAATTCTGAATGTATATCCAGAGGTTATCATGAGAAGATATAAAATGTGAAAATCTAGAAAACAAGAGAACCGGTGAAGCAATTAGCTTTTAACCAAAATCTTTATGGAGGAAACAAATGCTCTACTCTTTGCATACCACACATTCACCTCCGAGTGGGATATATTGGGCGTGTTTAGTTCTTTGTTCTTGTTCTTGAAAGCATGGATGTGATATTTGGGATTGCGATGATACGCTTATTATTTGGAGGTTGCCAAAAAGGAATTCACCAAACAAGTGAAGACTTTTGGTGATAGGTAGACTTTCACCAAAGATAAGGTGGATCAATTAGCCATAGAAAAGGGACATCATGGATAAGGATATAGCTTTTTAATCAAATGAGATACAAGGTCATGGTTCTCTAAGATCCTTACTCATTCCATTGAAACTATATTCTTTTGCTCAAATAATATTCTAGCTAATTAGTAAAGGCCAATGGGTCGACTAACATTAAAGATGAATGAAGATACGATGTCTAGTAGTTGCCTTTTCTAGATCACGTCTAACTGGAGTATCCGTAGCTACACATATAAATCTATTTCTATATGTATATATGCTTATACACATAAATCATTCATTGCCTATTCAAACAAGGGAACTACAGGGATAAGAAGGCTTCAGGAAAGAAGTAGAAATAAGAATTCGTAATGGAGCACAATAACGTTTCTGACCATTATATTTCGTTATGTCTATACCCGCTGCAATACTTACTTAAATAAGCAGACTATTTAGATGCTTGTTTTATTGGTTGTTGGAAATTATGGCTAAGGTTCATCATTGGAAATTGATGATTTGATAAGAAACCTTTACTAGTTACATAAATTTGTCTATGGTTGTATTCGCTTAGACAAATTTTGAAAAATTACTATAGTTAGAATGAGTTGCACCTTTGCATCATGTTCAATTTATGCAGTTAAAAACTTTGTTTTGTGGTATCCATTAAGCACTCAGTTCCATAACTAGGTTCTTCAGTTGGTTGCTTTTAGTTGCTTCCTCCATTCTTGAACTTTTTCCCTCATTGAATGGAAACACTGAATAAGGAAGCTGAGTTGTGCACGAAAAGCATAGCAATCCTCCGACTTTGAATCTATATTCAATAAAGGTCTAAATTCCAATCAAGAATACGAAACATAATTCGGTTTGGTTGAATTGATGAAAGATTAGTTGCTGTCTATAAACGAGTTAATAGTGGACCACTAATCAAATGCGACACGTATTAGAGTGTACAGAGTCCAACATTATCCATCTTAGAGACTATCAATTTGTATGGGATTTTTGTTGACATAAGCTTGTACATTGAATGTTTAAGAAGTATTAGAATTTAGAAGTTTGGTACATACTTTAGATGATGCTGCAGCCTGAAGGTGAGTTCCGGCGAATGGCGATTATAGCCACCTTAACACAAAGAGATTATTAAAGATAAGATTGGAGGGAAATAACAGAAGGAAGGAGGTTTATAAAGCTTCAGAGCAAATTAAAACACTAGAATCCCAGGGTAAGTTCACCCCCAAGATAAAGGCTTTGTTCTCAAAGATCAATTCCCTATACAAAAAAGTAAAATTGTTCAAAATATGGGGTTTTACAAATCTTCTTTATAATGGGTAAAATTCTTAACACTATATTGAACAGGAAAGACGCTCAAAATCCAAAATTTGGTTCATGAATAAATGTAACTGCTAATCCTAAATAACCTAAACATCCAAGTGCTAAATAGAATCCAATATTAGATGGACTCCCGCCAATTAAAACATAGATTAAACCTAAATAACATCATGATAGCATTATTTTTGCCCTGATATTGCTATCCCTCATGTTAATCTATTCCCAAACGAAGCTTTGCTGATGAATCTTGATTTATCTCCAAAGATGATGAAATCTGATTATTGTTCGAGTACTACGTAGACATGACGCCTGGTGTTATTTGTGGACATCGTTATCTATTGCAACCAACATAGAGTACTCTTTCTTCCTTGGATTATAAATGCTAAATATCATTTTATTACTAGATAACAGTTATCTGTTCAGAGTAGTTTACTAGTTCAATGATTGAGTGAAGTTGAGATCCACATGTTTTTGCTTAATATTCCTGATGTCGTTTAATTCTCTTATCAAGGAAGCAAAACAAGACCCCTGCAAATGCAAAGAAAAGGGGAGGGGGTTTTAGCAAACCATGTGCGCTTTCTCCCCAACTTCAAAAGTTTGTCGGAGAGCCTGAAATGGCCAGAACTGAGGTACATTAGAATATACTTCTGATTTTTTTTCTTAAGAGTACGTTTCTAAATTCAACTCCAACTGAGTTTCTAGTTGTTTGGTGGTTTAGGTTGTCAAGAAGATTTGGGCTTATATCAAAGAGAAAGATTTGCAAAATCCACAGAATAAGCGAAAAATCCTATGCGATGAAATGCTACATGAAATCTTTCGTGTCAAGTCCATTGACATGTTCCAAATGAATAAAGCGCTTACGAAACATATATGGCCGATAGAAGAGGAATATGGTAATTATTAATAAAAACATTACCTTTTCGAATTGGAAACAGAAACTCGGTGCTGAATGTTTGATTATACTTTCTTGGATAATTACAACAGAATTCAATTTTGGAAAGAATCATATTACTATAATTACTTCGCATTATGTTGTCATCTTTGCTTTTCAAAATCATATTCTAATAAGATGAATAAAAATTGTTTCTTCAGAAGCTGTGGTTTCAGTCAAGTCTTCAGAGAAGAACAAGCAGAATAAACGAAGCAAAGAAGGTAACGGTGGTTGTTAGATATCATGTCTTTTCTACTGCTCGGCAGCATAGTTGAACAATGCTAGACGTAATTTGGGTCGTTTTCCTAGAAATATTACCAACTTTTGTCTACTTGTTTTCAGATGAGCCAAAGGAAAAGGGAAAGCGGCAAAAAGCAAAGGGTTCAGGATTTGTTTCTCCACATCCAATATCAGAAGCATTGGTGCAGTTCTTTGGTACAGGTGAACATGAACTATCTCGTGCAGAAGTCGTGAAGAGAATGTGGGAATATATCAAGCGGAATGATCTTCAGGTTTCTTTTTTCTCTTATTTCGTATTAAATTTTGTTTCTTTTTTGCATGCTTGCTCTGAAGACAAGAGTTATATTCGACTCTAAAGACGTTCTTGTTACATGTTAAACCCTTATGGACTATGCTGTTAATTGCTATGCAATAGCGGTTATCGGTCCTTTACAAAATAACGGTGGTAAAATTGTGGCTCCGAGAATAGCGGCGCAATTTACCGCTATTTGAAGTAAAATAGCAGTCTGCAATATGCCGTTTTCAGCTGGGCCTCTTTTTGATCTGATTCTTACATCTTCGTTTTTTGGGCCTTTATTTTGACTTGGGCCTTTATTTTATTTTAATCCATTAACAGTTAACAGTCAACGAATTGCATGCGGTTAGAAATTCTTAGGATGTGTTTGGTTGTGGAAAAATTTTCAGTTTTTCAAGAAAAAATTTCAAGGAAAATGAAAATTTAGAAAACGCGTTTAGTTTTTCAAGAATATGAAAATTTTCNCAAAATTTTCTAAACGCATTTTCTAATTTTCTAAAATGGAAAATGAAAATTCCACCATTTCAACCAAACATGTTTTCTAAAATTTTCATAGAAAACTGAAAATGAAAACTCAACTTCATTTTCTGAAAACATTTTCTAGAAAAATGAAAACAATTTTCCACAACCAAACGCACCCTTAGGCTTTCAATTTTCTTTCTATCATCATTGACAGTCAACCTCGATCCCAGCCTCACTCCATGTCTCGAAAGTCTCACTGCCAGCTTCCTCCTTGACAGTCCCAACCTTCTCCATTGAAACTATATTTTTAATTAATGCATATAATATGTTATGTCATATATCCAACTATGCATACATATATTATATTATATATATAAAATTCTATAATTATTATATGAACCGCTATTCTGGGGCTGCTATACCACCGCGATAACCGCTATTTCGTATTTTGACTGCTACAACAACATAGTTTATGGATCAAGTTCATTGGCAAATCGCAAAAGAAGTAAAACTAAGGAACACCCTAATAACAATTGATTTGTACTTTATGCACGTCTGCATAACATGAAAACGTGCATAGAAACCAGGAAACATCTTCAAGTACTTGTATTTACTATTAGGTGTTCATCAGTTTTTCAATTGTTTTAAGGTTTTCCTCTAAACCTCACTCGAACCATTGTAAAAAGTGCATATGCAACTTTGTTAAAAAATTTACTCCTACAGTCTCCAATCCGCAGAAGTTCAATTTGGTTGTTAGAAAATTTATAAAAGAAAACTTAAAGATTAACCTTTGACATGGATAATAGTAAAACAACAACCAAATTCGTTATAATCTTAAAAATACAATGACCAAATTACTAATCTTAAAACATGTATGTTGCATTAGTTCCACCTTATAAACAATTCTCTTAATTTTGTGATGAAAAACCATGGTAGTGATATCGTTAAGGAAACTAAACCACAGTTATTAATCTCTTCACATGAATCATGAGTAACTTGATCATTAAAATCTAAACTATCTCTAAAACTACCGTATTTGAGCAATTTCAATGTGTCCCTTTGTTGGTTATTATTTCTCCACAGGATCCATCGGACAAACGAAGGATTTTATGTGATGATAAGCTAAGGAAACTATTTAAAGTCGATACATTCGTTGGGTTCACGGTTTCAAAGCTCCTGACAGCTCATTTCATTAAAGAAGAATGAATAACACGCCACCCGTATGGTTTCTTGATAAGGTAAGCCAGTTTTCCGTGCTCATTTGGTTCCAAAAAGTGTATATATGTGAGATATCAAAGAATGCTAACCACTTCATCAATGGTGCATTCTACTTTTTGTGTAACATTATCGGCAAAAGTTACCGCTTTCAATTAACCCAGAAAAAATGACTTGTTCAAGATTCATGCTTCTCTGCCTTTTCAACTCATTGTCTCATACACACACTGATACACCTAGAAACACACAGTTACTAACTTGCTATATCTTTTTACAATGAGTGGTTAAAGAAGCAAAAGGAGTCTGCTTTTTTATCTTGTAATTCTGGGCATGGCTTATTTCCAGTCCAAGAATGGTCAAATCTTGAGCAAGGTACCATTTTTACTGCATGGAAGTACAAGTCAATAGAAGCATGATTTTTGGCATGGTGAGTGCTGAGAAAAGCCTACAAGGGGTTGTTAGCCTTTTGGAGGCCTTCATGATTTCTGAAAGCATGTAAAAGAGCATCCATGCTTCAGTCATTTTCTTGCTAACATAATAATTTTCTTTCTGTTTTTGTTTTCTAGATCTTTTCTTTATTCTTTTCAAGCGTGCACGTAAACCACGTAAACTGTTGGAATAGCTTAGGTTACATGGTCCCTCTTTACGAAACTTCTTTACTAGTCAGGGGCGAGGAAAGTTCTGTGGGTCCCGGTAAGGGATGAATGACTTCACAACTAAGTATCAGTAGTAGAACAAGGGGTTGAATACAATGCACAACTTTTTGGAATTTAATTATTTATTGATATAAAATCATATATTTACAAGATTGTTGTGAGATAAGGATCAGAAAAACATAACCTAAACAATCTACTTGAATGACAAACGTAGATAAAAGCACATGGTATTGCTTGGGATATGAATTGTACGTAGTGATCCTGAGAGAGCGCACGATGCATGAGAGATGTACTCTGCCTGTTATAGCGAGTCATGCATTTAATGCATGTCACGTCCTTGAACAAACCACAAATTTTAATGTCGTTTTCAGCGTACACTTGGATATGGACTCAACATCGTACCAGTGTCCTTTGATGATGAGATGAATAATAACAGTAGGTAAAAACGAACATGCTTTTACCGAGACGTTACCACATCAAAAAGAACATAAATTGTTGAAACATCGGTGCGTTAAAGCATGAACCATAAGTCTTCATAACTCGGGTTAAGAAGTATTTGTTGGTCTTTTCGACCAGTTTAGATGATTTGGAATCACGAGACCTGTGAGATTACAATTTTGTTCTTGAAACTTTACAGTAAAACATTGTGAAAGTTTGGATTTTTTTTTATCTTTAGATTGTTTTACGAAAAGAGGTTGGTATCCGGCTCTGGTTTAGATAGTATTGTGTGTTAAATTACGATATTGTCCTTGAAGGGAAGGGAAGAGGGAAGTTAAAAAGCAAAAGATGGATGATGATTGGTTTTTTAAGGGAGAGTGGGAGAGATAAAAGAAAAGGTTGGGTTGGGGGAAATGGACGGGTAGCTTTTATCCGAAAAGGTGGAATCTTTGGGTGGGACCCACCAATAGAAGCGAAGACACACACCGTTGGTATGTGGCGAACCGATTCCCTCCCGGCCCGACCGACACTAGTTGCACCTTCAGAATCTTTTCTTTTTTTTTTCTTGCACTTATGTCTACCTAA
>LUCG01277442.1:0-16056 GCA_001633085.1 Carthamus tinctorius | reverse complement strand
AAAAAGTGGTTCACATTTGAACCCACCCCTATATATATATATATATATGAATAAAGAAAAATGGAAAATACATAAAAATGTTTGGAACTGGTTGAACCAGTCGAACCGAAAACCAGTCATTATACCGATTCAACTAAAAACTCGGTTTTTAAAACATTGGTCCCAGGCTATTCCCAAACTAATCTTGACAAATTGTGACTATAAGAAAGCAAATCTTGATAAGTTCACCGACCACAATTGTTTTGTATGCCTGACATTAAATATTGAACAATTGCTATATTCCACCACATCTCCCAGTGCTTCAACTACTACGCCACAACTCTTGTGGTTAAGGGATTACACATTAATCACAAAGATTTAATATTTTAGAATATGACTAGAAGCGTACTCGTGCGATGCAATCCGATACATTTTGATTTTAGTGTTTTGTTTAATTTTGTTTATGTCGAATTTATAATATAATTTTATGGTTTTAAGAAATCGATAATGTTTTTATATTAATATAAAAATATAAATTTGAATCTAAAAAGTAGAAAAAAGAACATAGATTTACATATAAACATATATTAATTTGCTCATTACTTTTTGACTTAAATATTAAAGTAAACAGAAAACATTTATGTTGTTCTTGCAATGAAATCTATAAATACCCATCTTTTTTCTCCATCCAAGACAACAATTTTAAGTTCTCCCAATCAAAATCCAATTTCTTTGTATTCTTTTTGGGAAATTTGATCTTCAAGATAACGATGTTGATGGAGGGAACCGTTCGTTGTTCTGCGAATTACGTTCCTCTTTCACCGATAAGTTTTTTAGAACGTGATGCTGTCGTTTATGGAGATAGAGTCTCTATCAGTTATGGGGATGACGTGAAGTTCACTTGGAAAGAGACATTTGAACGATGTGTTAGGCTTGCTTCTGCCCTCGTGACACACTTAGGAATTTCTTGTGGTGATGTTGTAAGTATTAATTGTATATATGTTCTTTTACGAAGAATTAAGGATCTGTTTATTAGTTACTAATCGGTTTTACTGGGTAAGTGGTGCCCTGGTAAGAATAATGTTGTTTACCTATTCCCTTTGACCCAAAACGTCGTTGACCGAGATGTTGTCACAATAAGGATTAAAAACATCACTTACTCAATTAGCTTTTACCTAATTTATTTCAGTAAACCGTAAATCATTTAAACCAACGTATTTCATTTTGAAACAATGAAACAATATGATTAACATTTACGATAGTTTGTTGTGTAGGTTGGTGCATTGCATTGGAGGCACCTAATGTTCCAAAATTGTACGAGTTACAATTTGGAGTTCCGATGGCGGGTGGAGTTCTTTGTACCTTAAATCCGCAATACGATTCAAAAACGGTCTCGGGTTTACTAGAATTTTCGAATGCTAAAGTTATATTTGTCGATTATGAGTTCTTGGATGTTGCGCGCGAGGCAATCAAACTCTTGGCAAAGAAAACATCAAATATTCCGCAAATCATCTTAATCTTGGAATCTGACAAGTCTTTACCGACGATCAAGATTGGGCTGACTTGTAATGACGCAATTTCCGGGTACAATAATTTGTTAGATTCGGGAAGTCTTGAATTTGAGATCAAACGCCCAATTGACGAATGTGATTCAATCGCGCTTACCTTTACATCCGGCACTACGGCTAATTCGAAGGGCGTGGTGTATAGCCATAGAGGTGCATATCTCAATTCTCTCGCGGCGGCTTTGATAATGGAAATGCCTCCGATGCCGGTGTTTTTATGGTCCGTGCCTATGTTTCATTGCAATGGGTGGTGTTTTCCGTGGGCCATGGCGGCGCAAGGCGGAACGAATGTATGTATGAGACTCGCCTCCGCAAAGAACATTTTCGAATCCATCGAGCGACACCATGTGACACACATGGCCGGCGCACCCACAGTTTTGAACATGATTGCTAATGCTTCACCTATCGACATTATTCCGATTTCAGGGACACCCGTGAAGGTCATGACAGGGGGTGCAGCTCCTCCTCCTCAAGTACTCTTGAGAGTTAAGGAACTGGGGTTTAAGGTATACCATTGTTATGGGAGCACTGAGTGCTACGGTCCGGCGACCGTTTGCACCTGGAAACCCAAGTGGGATTCCTTACCTCCAGAAGCCCAGACGAGCCTCAAGGCCCGCCATGGGCTGAATCATGTTGGCATGGAGGAAGTGGATGTAAAGGATCCTGTTACCATGAAAAGTGTACCTAGGGATGCTAAAACCATCGGCGAGATCATGCTTAAAGGGAACATAATAATGGGTGGGTACTTTAAAAACACTAAAGCAACTGAAAACATATTTAAAGGTGGATGGTATAGAAGTGGGGATTTAGGTGTTAAACACCCCGATGGTTACATAGAAGTTAAGGATCGGTGTACTGATGTTATTGTGTCGTCAGGCCAGTATATTAGCTCGATCAACATTGAGGTTGTGCTTTTTAGCCATCCAAAAGTGTTTGAGGCTGCAGTCGTTGGAGTCCCACATGATCATCTGGGGGAGGTGTCGTGTGCGTTTATGAAGTTGAAGAATGGGTATGATGCTGATGCCGATGAGATTATCGACTATTGTCGGATTCGACTATCGGAAGACATGACTCCACGGATGGTGGTGATCGAAGATTTGCCGAAAACGGCAACCGGGAAAACGCAAAAGGTCATTTTGAAGGAAAGGGCCAAAATATTGTATGGTAAAAAGTCATTTTTTGGTTAACTGTGAATTGTAAGAGTTTTTAACTCATTAAATTATGTTATCATATAAAATTAGTCATAATCTAGTTGTTTTGTCTTATTTATTCTTGATGGCCATGGTTTCCCATGTTAATTTTAAATGATTATTATAGAAGGTTTAAGATTTTCTTTTTCATTTTCAATGCAATAAAATCTTTTTAATGCTTTTTTCGAAGGTTTTGAAGAATATATTATTTTATAATATGTTGGATATCGTAAAATCTAAGTTTAATATAAAATTTTAAGGGGCTGTGACTATCTTGTTTAGGTTAAATACCATTTTGTCTATCTTTTTCTAACATGTTAGACCAACTTTATTAACAAATATTATTTTATGGTAGAGTGAATTATGGATTTTGTCTATATGGTTAAAAAAATAATTATGTTTAACGTCCATAAAGTCGATAAATTATAAAAGATGGTCTTGATGGTTTTCAATTTCTCACGAATGCGGTCCCTCTACGTCATGTTGTCTTTTTCACTCTCGTTAACTCCTTAACATGCATCTCGCACTAGGGGGGATATCGTTTGCGTGCATTCTTCCTCCCTTTTAAGTTGTGTTTTTCTTTTTGTGTTTCTTCCTTTTATTATTTTATTTTTGTTTGTAGTTTTTGAGGATGTTTTTATGGCTAAGCGCATCATATTTTGGTTAAAAACGTCACTGTTTGGTTGTTGGCACAATCACATCAAATGCTCAGTTAAAGGATGTCCACAAAAAGCAAGGTGACCTAAATGAAAATAAACAATCAAGGATAATTACATTATTTGACAAATAAACAAGTATTTGGTTCGGTAGTGCTAACCACCAAAGTAAAGCATGTAGGACATAAATAAATCTTTTGTCAGATAAGCATAATGATAATAATTAAGTCATAATGTATAAGGCTCTCTTTTGGCACAAGGTTTTCTCACACCGCCATAGATTGACCATAAGAAGACTTACTTTCTTGTGATGGACGTTATAACGTGTTGCTAAATAATTAGACTATTAATTTTCTAAGGACTAGAAATTGCATCTTAGATTAACTAATACATATCTAATATCTCTATAGGGCTCTAGATTCAGAGATATATAAACTGTTTGAGCCACATGACATTACCCAAATCAAGTAACTCTATAAGAACGATGAACTGTGCCCTTACGTATTTATTTAGAAAAACAAGTTCTAGATTTTCAATGTAGCTCTATATGTCGATGTCATGAGCATAATAGGTACTCTTGACGAGATAAAAGAAACCACAAGCTAGTTGAAATTTGGATTTGAGATGAAAGATTTTAGGAAAACCTGGTTTTGTCTAGCTATTTAAGCGAGGACATGGAATATCTATACACCAATTCATATATGTCTAGAAATTATTAGAGGATTTAGTATGAATAAAAAGCATTTGACTAGCACTCCTATGATTGACCAAAGTGTTGGATACAAAGAGAGATCTAATATTCTAATTCATCTAAAGGATCAGAACCAAAAGGTGTAGGGAGTTGGAATTCCATAACTAAGTACAATAAACCCATTATCATACTTAACATACTACACTTGACCGTATATTGTATTTCCCAGTAAACTTGTTAGCTAAATTTAGCTCAACGTCAATGCAACATTATTAGAATGATATCAAATTAATAATTTTAAACCATTGACATGAACTTATATTTTCCCTATGGAAACGGAAATGAGATTGATAATGGAACTTAAGTACATAGTAAGAATGCGAGTGACCAATTTACCAGCCCTTATAAAGAAAAACCAAACAATGTACTGATATGTATTTGCTGATTTTAGGTATTTGTCAGATCAATACGAACATTATTCCTAAATTGGATAAGGAATTATCATAGAAAACATGTCAATTGCGTGAAAGTAAACTAAGCAAACCTTATGTAGCTATGTCTTCAAACTATTCCAACAATATTACTTTATATGAGACTGTTTAAGAGTGTATATGGTTAAAGACCATCGTTACACATATTAGAGGAACTACTGTTTTGGGTTCAACCAACATCGTATCTGCATATATGAAAATAATACATTATGTATTAAATTAATGAAAGTAAGATACATCAAGGGTGATAACACAAAATATATTCTGCATAAGTTTTTATACTATTAACAAAGGGAATGGTAGACATAAAAGAGAGTCTATTATACACATGATATTGGTACGTTGTGCGTTTTCTTCACCCAAAGTTTTATTTTTCTCATTATCTTTTGTTCCTTGGTGTAAAGTTTTAGTGAGATAACAATTTATATACCATCTTCTTTTCCCAACTCTCATTATTAATACACAAATCAGAGAAAAATATTAGACTAAAGAAAGAATCTATATCGAAAAGAAATTGGTGTATTGTACTCTTCATTTCGTCCTATTTTTTTTCATTCGGTTTTTATTTTGGCGTCGGTTTTAACAAGACAACAATTGTGTACCACCAATCATTGACTCGGCACAAATGGGGAGTGTTGTAGGATAAGTGTGTTAATGTCTAAAGGATATGACAATAGAGATATAGATAAATATAGATTGGAACTGAAATATCCTATAATTATCTACTTATAATTCATCCCTACATATATTTAATTAATAAGAATTTACAAATATCTTTTCATTTTACCTTTGAGGGGGTGTTTGGAATTGCTTATTAGAGGTGCTTATTGATTTATTCCGTTGTGGTAACGATAATAAGGAGTTTTGAGTGTTTGGAAAAGAAAAAAAAAGAACTACTCCTACCTTTTTGCAAATGAGATAAAAAAGTTCTTTTTATAAGAAATCATTCTATTCTAACTTATTGACTTATTTGAAACAAATTATCACATTTTTTTTTGAAACGATAGTTAACTCACACACACGTCCAGTCACGAAGTCGACGACGTATCCGGGATCCATACAGGCACCCGAATAATCCTCGACAACCCTGGACCGACCCAAAAGCCGACTCATAGTCAAGGTATCGCCATATGCTCGCCTCATGAATCGAAACCGGATAAATTGGTATTGGTTTTAAATAAAGAATCCAAAACATATCCCAATTTTCAAAAATAACCCGACCGAAGTCACTGTGTCTTTTTTCTCTCTCTTAGATCCATATCTCCCTCTCTCTCCTTCTCTTTCTCTGCCTCGAAGCTACTTCAAATCTCCAATCCAAATCTTCAAAAACCTTTACTATATTGCTATTCTCGATTCAAACTTCGAATTGAAAAGAAAACCGTAATCATGAGGAGAAACTGCTGTTTTTGTTGATTCAGATGGCGTTTTTTTCTCATCGTCCTCGCCATTTCACGATTCTACCTTCTTTGTTATCGTTAATCGTTTGTTTCTCCATCGCCGATTGTGTTAGCAGCGTTGATAATGTCTCAGAGAAACAACAGCATCCTATCACGCCTATCAATCGTGATCTGTATCACAATAGGTAATTGAAACACCAAATTATCCACGAATTTTAACTTTTCTGATGCATGTCTAGATTTGGTATACATCATATGTTGCCTTTTTCTCTGACATTTATACGGATCATGCTGTTTATTTTATGTATTACATTGTGTTTGATTTGATTTGATTCGATTCGATATAGATTGTTGGAGGTAATGTTGATTTCAGTTCTACTTTGTCACGACGATATGCTGCTATTAATTGCTTTGGTCATATATGGATTCCCACTCTTTATTTGGTCAAGTTTCTAACCAGCGAACCGGATTGAGACAAGAGTCTTGTTTTTGTTGACAGATACATGTATATGTGTATTTTGTTCCATGTGCAATATATCTTAGGGAAGATTAGAAAGTGACAGAATTGAAAGTCAAATAACTAATGTTATATCTATCCTTGATTAGATAGAGAATTTGCTTGTGTTAATAGGTAACCAAATGACTTAATCTAAGGAAAGCTGTATCCCAAACTAGTAGGGTTGGCATGATGGCATCAATATTATCTGTGAATTATTATTGAGAAGGAATAGACAAGTATTAGAACCCAAGAGTCAGGATTGGGACTGGGTATTCAATTAATTGGATGAAGTTGTTTACTTGCTGTATGCTGTAGGGGTAATAGAGAACTTACCATGGAAACTTGCATTCAATCTTCTGGTTTAATACATTACATATTACAGTTTCAAAGATTAAGATATCTGTTTCACAAATATGCATCATAGTTGTTTTATGTACGGACATGATGTACGTATGCCCATTGATGCTGGTTTTGTGTGGTCAGTAGATGGTAGTTGCTTCAGCACATTGTGTTAGAATTGGCCTGAACACTTTATTCGATTATAAACGGCTCAATGGAGTATTGAAGTGTGCTATGTTATGTCATTGAGCTATGTTCCCCTCTTTCTTGGGAATGTTCATAAGGCCAGGCAAAGACCTACACTGAATATACAAACTTGCACCTTGTTTATCAGTGCTCAAAATTCTATTATTCTTATAGATTTATGGTGAAAGTTGAAAAGTTTAAGAACTAGATAACAGTATAACACTTCTTTATTGTTGTTCCTTTTTCAGTGGCACTTTAATGGAAGAGATAGAACAATTGGTTAATCGCCACCAAGATAGATTCCATGTGGGGTTTGTGTGGTTCTTTTCCTTTCTCCCTGCTCTATCCAGTTTGTAGTATTTGCTTGTCTGACTCTATACTTTCCAACAGATCGAGACATATACAAGTAAGAATAATGGATACCAGGCTGAACTTGACGTAGTTACATATAGCCAAAACAGGAATAAGATTGAAGACACCTCGAAGTTTCGGATTCTTCTTGTAAGTTTATTTTTTGTATTTTACTATAATTGCATCACATGTCAGGCAGACTTTAGCAGTTGGCATTTAGCCTTTATGATCCTATATCCTGCAAAAAGACAAATAATTATAAGAACATGATTTTCTTCATAGTTCAGCATGTGTTTTCTCAGATTATGATTGCTGATCTTTTTGACAGATGATTACTTGTCTTCCAGAGTTTTGGGCAGCATGCTAGAGAGCTTATAACAACTGAGCTTGCATTGAAGATCCTCTCCATCTTAAGTGGAGAGCAATCTCTATCTAAAAGGAACCCAGTGTTGCTGAACAGAACCCTTCAGAATACTGTTATAAAGGTAATGCCTATCAAATCTCAGTAGCCATTCCATAAATTTCATCATTATCATGTGGAAAAGGACATAGATCTACCAGAATATGTTAATATGGGTAAAACAGTGGATGCCATCCTACTTGTTGGATGATATCATGGTACATTCTATTTATTTAAAATCAAAAAAGTTCAAAAATTTCATTTGCAAACATGAAATATTGCCATAGGATCATGTTAGAAGCTTCTATGAATTCTTTTACTAAATACTGAGACTAGAGATTGATGATTACTTTGTAAATTGGAGCATTTTTGATCTAGCCCAAGCTAATTGTGCTAAATACTGAGACTAGAGATAGATAATTACTTTGTATTTTTAATCTAGCCCAAGCTAATTGGGTTTAGAAGCTTCTATGAATTCTTTTACTAAATACTGAGACTAGTTATTGATAATTACTTTGTAAATTGGAGGTTTCTCTAACTCTGCCTCACTTTCTGCGTTGGAGTTGGTATTATTTAATTTCATGGATTTTTTTGAGACGATGGATTCTATTATGATTAAAAATACATTGAGCTCTTTTCTTTTCATTTCTATACTTTCCTAATAGTGTAGCTGAGACCTTGAAAGTTCTGATTAAGGTGCCCTCAGAATGTTAACTTATGGTGATCACTAGGTGGTACCAATTGAAAACTTGAATGGACGCAAGAAAGTTGAAGCAGGAGACCTTTGCGAGCGGAGAAATGGTCTTGCATCTTTTAGTTACTTCAGTAAATTATAATTCTGCTCACGGAGAATTGAGTGTTGATATCCTGCCTGCTTGTTTTTCTCTAACTTTTTCCAGGGAGAGGAGTTGATCTCAATCGAAATTGGAGCGTAGATTGGGGGAAGAAAGAAAAGGTTAGTTCTTAAATAACTTGGAGCATGTTAATCTTGAAAATAATATTTTTGTTGCTCTCAATGTTATTCCATAAGTCTATGATTCTTCTAACGGATAATAGCACATTTCAAATTTTTTGTTGTTATGTTCTGGTACAAGCTTCATCTGCATTCTTATATTTCAGGACTTCCAACCATATGAAGAGAATCCAGGGGTTGGCCCTTTTAGTGAGCCTGAGTCTCAGATGATGCGGAGGCTCTCAACATCATTTGAACCACACCTATGGGTCAACGTGCATTCCGGAATGGAGGTGAGATATGGAGATGTACCTCCTCACCCTGTTACTTTTCATTGCATAGTGGATGGCAAGTGGCTTTTCATCCAGAGTATCCACAAATGTCCGAAATCTTTTGGTCAAATAAGATCATCATCAATATTCACTTGTTTTTCTAGGCTTTGTTTATGCCATATGATCACAAAAATACAACGCCTACTGGAAAGCAATCTGCGAAAATGAAGTTGATGCTTGAAACATTGAACCACCTTCATTGTGGAGATCGTTGTGTGGTTGGATCAGGGGGAGGATCTGTTGGGTTAGTATTCTATCTGTTTTGTTTCACTATCATGAAAATCTAGTTTTATTTTGTTTACAGTATTTTCTTCTATTCTCCATTTTATAGATTTCATTTTCATTTCTCAGCACATCAATAAGTGGCACCTATAATCACACATCTTTATTTGTTCTTTTGCCATATAAATGGAACTCCAAACGTTAAAAAAGTTAAATAGCCAAAACAAATAGGAGTTACTGGCATTCTTTTTGCTTAGGAATGGCTGCAACATTTGTGCACATTGCTTGATTTTTGGGTAATAAAGCTGTTACCTAAGAAGACTCCATATGGATTCTGTTTTCTTGGTGTGCTTAAAATTGTTTTTTAATAAATTTACATTTCCAAAATAGGTATGTGGCACATGGTACAACAACAGATTACATGTTTGAAGTTGCTAAGATCCCCATGGCTTTCACGTTCGAGGTTTGTAAATTTGCAACACTATCTTGCAGCTAATTTCAAGTGAATGTTGTGACATATATCATTAACCGACAGATTTATGGAGATGATAAAGCAGACGTTAATGACTGCTTCAAAATGTTCAATCCTGTAGACCATCCAACCTTCAACGTAGGCAACATAAATCGCTTTCTAACATCACTATTTATTACATATTTACTACTGTTTCTCATGATCTACAGAATCCATCTCTACTTTCACTAAAATAACCTGGGTGTGGTTGCAGAGAGTTCTGAATGATTGGTCTGCTGCATTCTTCACTATGTTCGAAATGGGAGCTACCCAGATGAACTTTCTGCAAGAAAGTCCTTTTAATGTCGGCAACTTGATTTCTATAGACGATTATTTAAATGGGTACTTAATGGAAAGGAAAAGTAGATACGGAGAAAAGAAGGAGCTGCTTGACCTTGGTTTGCAGGAAATCAGAACGTATTTCAGGCTCTTCTTACTATCTTCGGTTCTCTTATTGTTCATGTTCTGTTCAAGAATCACCAAGACTAACAGATCAATTATGTCTTCCATTTCTCCCTGAAGATCAACAACAAGGGAGAAAGGTATGTATCATTATTTATGGTTTTTTTCTATTATTCTTTTTCTTTCATTCCTTATGAATATAATATAAGAAAAGAACTCGTTATTCGAATAAAATGTTAGGGTCTATTCGTTACGGCTGTTTTGACATTTTTTGTTTTCCTAGTGTTTGGTGATTTTAGTGTCATCAAGACTTTTGGTGTAGTTGTAATTTACATGTGATCGACTTGGTGGTAAGGCAAGTATAACATGAGTAAGGAGGTGTGGAAGGCCCACTCACAAATGCTGCCTCTATCACCTTAGATCTCCTTAAGGATGGGGTCCCAGAGGCATCAACCAAAGCCTTTACGGATTCTAGGAGTAGTGCTTGTGAGATTTCAGTATCTTAATATTCTAAGGCGATTTTTGTTTACCTTATAACAATTCCATTAAGAGGAAACTATTGAATAGCTAAGAGGTGTATCTTGTTTGGGCAAGAAAAAAGATCCGCCTCTTAATGGTTCTAAAACCCTCTAAAGTTTGAATGATTTTGTATCTTGGGCCTCCTTTAACTATTTAGTTTCCTAATTCATTCTGAACAATTACTAAACAACCATATTTCATTTTGCGCTATATCATAAGAGTCTTTTAATCATTCTGACCACTTAATCATCCTCCTCCACATCATTCACTAACTGCCAAACAACCCCTAAGTGTATTGTAGAAGGCAAAAAGCCTTCTTAACTTACTTTAGAACGTCTTTGAAGGCTAACTCAAAAGCTTCTGAGATACCATTCAGAAGCTTCTGATTCAAAAGTACCTTTTGATGTCATATGTGAGGTTATCAATAAACTGCCATAACTAACCCATAACTATTGATCTCTCATATAAATATGTGAAGCGTTGAATTTAGGTGAACATACAGAACTCGTTTTTACAACCTTCATTGGATTACCGCAATACTCAATTCATGTTACCCAAGGCAATAAAGGGTCAAATTAGTGTATTTGGAAAGTGAAATATGCTATCCAATTGATTTATCCGGTATGTTTTAATCAAAGAACCCTCGATTTCTAACACTAAATTCCATTTATACCACAACTTCATTCTGAAATTTAATTTGAATGCAAGACTCTAGCTGGTCTTTTATGACTTCATTGTTATGCCATGGCAGATAAGTAAATAAACCCAATATATCCCACCTTGGCATTTGATCCCAATTGTTTGGAAAGTGATTTTTATAACTTGAAGCTAAAATAATCAAATTTTCAGTGATTATTATAACTTGAAGTTAAAAATAAGTAAGAGGAGCTATAAGAACCCTTATTTCATTAAATAATCACTTGGAAAACACATCCAACAGCCCCTTAAGTGTGTGTTCTGCAAATCCAAACATTTGATTACCACATGATACTCAAAACATTTGATTACATTAAGAAGCCAAGCCACCAATAAACCATAGCAACAATTAGTAGTGTAGATATTTCAAAAAGAAACCAAAAATGTCAAAACGGTTGTTTATCAATCAGTACTTGTTACAATATTCGGTCTGTGATGGATACATTGTGGTATGTGCAAGTACGTACAAAAACAAACAAATGTGGTGCATATGCTCGTCTGTTAAGAGATAAACAAAATGGTTTCCAGTACTTTTGGTTTATGTACGCCGTTGTGCCCCAAGATGATTCACAGAAAAAGAGAAGAATTATTGCAGTATCTGCTCATATCATCGGCACAGCTAAGATGGATGATGCCAAACTCAATTGATAAAAAAAATGGACCACCATTGACCAGGCAGGTTGTTGGCCAAAGGGTTTTTGATATCATAACTGAACACTATGATTTCAGTCTTTGTCGCATATACTTAAGTGCAGATCGTAACTTAGCTCTAGCTTTCCGGTCGGGAGTGCACCCAGACAATATCATTTCTTCATAGACACTGGGAACCTGAAATTTCACACCCAATTTAGAGAAGAGGTTCATATCAAATTTAATCATTAGCAAGAAAATGACCAAAATTGACTTTACTGATGTATTGAAATTATCAGTAATGATCAATAGGGGTAATCTGAAACTTTGCCAAAAAGAAGAAAAAATGCTATATTTAATGATATCCCACAAAGGAAATAATTAACCTTTTGAAAACTAAGTACATTTATATAACTTTAAAGTTAAAAACAGTTAATTTGACAATGCAGGCCAAACATTTTTACTAAGGACATAATCATATCAGACTTCTGATAGCATGCTAACTAACGATTAACAAACAGGTCTATGATATTAACTTTTATGTTCTGTTTTATTTATTACTCGTCTGGCCGACCTATAGTTTTGGTACAGGTGTAACAAAGTCTCCAAAACATTTGGAACGACATTGTTCAATATAAATTGACAGGCAAACAAAATTGTCGACTTCTTTAGATGAAACACAGCTAAATAACTTGATAACATTATTTGGGTTGCTGAGGATCTGAATTATGGTTCTAACCAAGATCAAGAGTATAGATTCCATACCTCATCAAACTTCTCCACGCGAATTAAAGTTTTCATAAGTGTAGTGTATGTGACGACATCTGGTTTCAGGTCCTGTATTGCATTGACATTTGTGAGTTCACAAACCAGTATTCCATTTGTTCCAAAATAAGCGTCCACATTTCCCCTTTAGTTTGTCTCAAATTGTCTACTTTCCATTTCTACCCTTATTTATGAAATGTTGAAATTCATTGCTCTGTCTATTACTAAGGGTAAAATTGTATTTTGGTGTACATTTATAATACTTGGTTCCTTTTTCATTGTGGACATTTATTTTGGGACGGAGGGAGTGCTGATATGAAGTTGAGGGTACTTACGTTTTCCTTCATTGATCTTAAAACTGCAAAGGCTTCAACATCTCTCCTATCCTCACAAAAAGCATTTATTAATGCATTAAGAGCTAAATTGCTAGGCTTCAAACCATCACTTCTCATCATCCTAAACGCGTTCAATGCCTCCTCAGATAGACCCTGCTCAATAAACAAATTTCAATCATGAAGCAAAGTTGTTTGTTCTCCTCATTTAACATTTTCATTTTGTGAATCTTTTTTATATATTGCCAGAATAAAGTAAGATACAATGATTAGTTGATGTGATGAGATATGCAAAATGAGATCTAAATGATGGGAAAAAAAATACACATCTGATTTTTAAGCTTACATCTATGCTTTAAAGTCAAATTTGACATAGTCTTGTTGCAAAATAAGACCTACACCTTTGAAATAGGGTAATTACCACGTCCGTCCCAGCGTCCCTCAACAAATACAACAATTTACATCCCGTGAAGTCCCAAAAAATCTCCTTGAAAAATGTCAAAAGCAAAATTACCTATTTGCCCATTATCGGACATGATTTATTTGGCAGGAAGAGCTTCTATTGTGTCACCGTGAGGGGTATTTTAGACTTTTAACTAATTATCAAACACTTCCTTAAGTACGTCACTAATCAAATGTTAAATTTGGACAAAGGGGTACTATAGAGTCCAACTTGGTCCTCATATATATCTCATGACACATCTTACTCTAGATTTCAAAACTTGGTCCATATCATCTTAAAACTCACCATGATCTCATCTTGGGAATGACCTAATAAGCAAGGATAGTGAAATAGGGGTTATTTAGCTATATGACCATAGAGGTTCCTAGTCATTCTTGTATATGGAAGCAACATGACCGAAGGACCCATGAAATAGGACAAACATGGCTTTTATTCTTATTTAGAGATGATAAACAAAAGAAACTAGATGATGAAAATACCCTTTGAGCATATGCATTAATCAAGGCATTATAGATTGTTGATGATGGCTTCAAACCAGCAGATTTCATATCCTCCAAGCATTCATTCGCATCCATAAACCTCCCTGATCGTCCATATATGTCAACCAGCGTAGTATATGTTATAACATTTGGCTGCAAACCTTGGCTTTTCATCTTTCTCAACAAGCTCCTAACCCCTTCCCACCTCTCCTGTTCCCCAAATGAGTTAATCATTATATTATATGTAGCAATACATGGCAAACACCCTTTTTGCTGCATTTCATCAAATAGTTCCTCTGCTTTATCATGATGCCCACATTTATAATGACAGTCTATAAGTGTGTTCCAAGTAACCGTATTTGGTTCGATCCCTTCATCTCTCATCCTCTCCAAAGTCGCCAACGCATGATCAAGACAATTATACTTCCCAAACGTATCGATCATAATGTTGTAGAACTGTCGATCTGGTTTCACCCCACACTTCTGCATCTCCTTAAGAACTTGAAACAATCTTTGCCACTCACCTCTATCGCGATAACCCACCAAAATCCTACTGAAAACATACGAATCCGGCTTCACATTGTTTGCTTCCATCTCTTTCAACACAATTCTCGCACTCTCCCACCTGCCCGCATTCCCATAAGCATCGATCAAAAGGCTATACGTATGCTCATCAGGGAAAACCCCATTTCGTTCCATTTCATTCACCACCCACTCTGCATCCCTCAAACAACCAATGTTGACATACCCTTTTAACACAGCATTGTAAGCTCTAGTTCTCGGTCTCAATCCACCATCCTTAATCTCTTCAAAAACCGCTTCGGCCTCCTCAGCTCTCCCCAAATTCCCCAGCTCTGAAATAACCGAAATCACAGTCGAAGTCTTGGGACTCAATCCATTCCCTTGAATCACACCCAAAAAATGCATAGCCCTATCGACATCACCCGATTTTGTAAACCCTAACACTATATCATTCAACAATTGCACATCTAGCTCAATAGCATCCGATATCATTTCGCCATACAACTTCTCCAACAATCCTGAATCAATCTTGTTATTGCGAACCAGTGATTGAATAATTAGACTGTAATTCTGTGAATCCGACTGGTAACCCTCCCCACGCATCTTGTTCATCAGGATAACCGCTTTCTCCAAGTCATCGCTACGAGCACAAGCTCCAATGAGGACGTTATAAGTCAACGGAGCTAGGGTTTGTTTCTGAGAGAGTAAGAAAGCTTCGTATACCTTCTCGGAGCTTCCAAGCGCGTGGATTAACACCGAGTACAGCAACTCATACGCGAAGCAGAGATTGTGCCTGTGGAGCCAATCAACGAGCGCGTAAGTCGTCGGGATCGAATCCGACGAAGAAGGAGAAGCTGCTAGGGTTTTGAGAAGGTAATGCCATAGCGAAGCTGGAACCGACCGATACGACTCGGCGAGTTGTAACTCGGTTGGGTCGAGTGATGTGGATGAGTCGAGGAAATCGAGATCGTCGTCATCGGAGGTGCAGGTGGAGAGGAATTCGAGGAGAGGAGAGAAGTCGTACCGGCGGCGAGAGTAGGGCGGCGAAACGGCGTCGTCCTCTGTGATTACGTCACCTTCCGATACGGAGAGTGAGGTGAGAGATGAACGGAGAGGCGAGTAGTTGGAGGAGGCGGTGGAGAGTGGTGGAGGAGAGCAATTGCGGTGGCGGAGGAAGGTGGCGGCGGACGGCGGAGGGAGGAGGAGAGCGTTCATTGGTTGCCGGTGTGGGTGTGGGTGGGGGGTGGGAAAAGCATGGTGACAGTTTATCCGTTGAGAAATTATATATTTAGTCCCTGAAGTATTAGTGAATACCAAAGTTACCCTCAAACTGTTCAAGTTGTATCTTGACACTCGTCCAAAAACCTATGTTTACATTTTGAGTACATTTTGTAGAATTTTGAATGGAATTTAATTTTTTTGATAAATATTTTTGTTTGTTTTATCAATAATTTATAAGGCCATCGTTAGCCCATTGGTATGGAGGG
>LUCG01277400.1:0-11316 GCA_001633085.1 Carthamus tinctorius | reverse complement strand
CATATATACATGCATATACAACATAAAATACACATAGTAAGACTCACCTGATCTGCACTGGTCTCTGGTAACTGAGTGAGAGCACAAACAAGTTTTCCTAGCTGGATTACACCAAACGAACACCTGAATCGCATCAATAACTGAATTCAAATAGTACAAAGCTAACGCGAACTCTCAAACTGAAATACTGTATTCAAAAACTGAGATTAGGACCCTTATACAGCCCTAAAGAAGTCTAATTAGGTCCCTAAGAACCTCCTCAAGTTAGACCTTTAAAATGGGTTCAAACGGGACGAAAACAAAAGTCTGTGGCGCGCAGGCAAGTCTAGCGCGGCTTCTAGCGCGACGTGTCCCGCGCCACGACACGCGTCAACACTAAAGCAGTGGCCGGAGCGGCTTATGTCGCGACTGCTGCGCCATAACCCGCGCATGCGCACTCTGTCAACCTGCGCGATCTGGCCGTGACTTGGCTCGCGCATGTCGCGCCAGGCACTGTTTCGACCCCAAAACACGTTTTCCCATATTTTTTGATTCCAAATCGACCCCAAAAATTTCTAAACGATTATACCCCATAAACGTTAATATTGAATGGTCCAAAACTGATTTTTAACCTAAGTTAACCCCGATAACGAATTTTAATTCAACACACACGATAAGAAACGCCCAATAATGATTTTTCAGGGTAATCTAACATCAAACTCATGCGCTAATCGATCTATGTTTTTAAAAAGAAAGCTTACCTCTTGAAATCATGAAACTTCCGAGCTCCTATTCACAACGGATAGATTTGATGTGTGGGATTGAATAAATGCAACCAATGAGAGTTACCAGCGATGCACAGTGCTAGCGGTGATGCGGTTGCCGGTGGTAGCTCGTTGCTTGGGGATGAAATCGCTGGATAAGGGAAAAGAGGCTAGGGTTTCTTTTGCTTGATTAATGAGGGATTAGGGGAAATTTAAGGGTTTATATATTCGGGCCAAATCAAACACATAGACCCAAGACCGTTTAACACTTAAGGCCCGAACCAAACAATTCTTTAATCAATTAAATCCCCTACATGGCTACATCATCCATACTCAACCGTAAACAAAATTACTTAAGCTGCACAATTAAATAAAGTAAAATAAAAACGGGGCATTACAACATACAATTTTTATATTAAAATGACAAATGTCATTACTCAATTGGTTCATTTTATATTTACAAAATAAAACTTACTTGATTAACAATTAGACTTTTACAAAAAAAACATATCAAAATTCACAGTTTTCAATTCCATACGAATAGAGACTATATTGATATATTTTTATTACGCCAATTTTTTTCCCTTCATTTCAATCCTCTCGTTCATTTAATCAGCTTTTTACACTTAAAATTAAAAAAAAATATACGTATAAAAATAAATATATAATTTTTATAACATAATATTTTAGATTAGATTGGATTGTGGTTGGAGTATGGAAAATTTAAGATTGGTTTGGAGTTGAATATTATGTAATTAGATGAAAGAGAAAATAATATTTTAATTGAGATCGGATTGTTAAGAAGTGTTGTTGTGGATAATCTTAATCAAAAGTAAGTTACATGATCGGTCCTATAATTTACATAAAATCACATTATGCGTCTCCGTTGGTTTACGTTGATATTATGTAAAACCACAAGGACCAATCATGCAACTTACTCAAAAACAAAAATGCAAAACAATTTTAGTGGGAAAATAATTCATTAATTTGAAGCCTTCAAACTTTTTGACTTTAAACTTAAAAAATTTCAAATAAGTCAAAATTCAGACCGAATTCCAATCTTTTTTCCCATTCCCGCCAATTTCAAATTTCCCCCAAATTCAATTCCTCCTCCCTTCTTCTTCTTCCCGGGTTTCTTTTCTCCAAATCACCCCTTTAAAAAAAAACCTAAATCACATTCCCTTCAATCGCCAATTCCAATTCCAATTCCAATTCCTTTCTCTTCTCTTGCAATTACAAACCCTTGTAACGATGGCGAACAACAACTTCCATGGCCTGCCTCCTCACAAACGATTCCGCCTTATGCACCAAGAAGAAAAAGAAAACCCCGCCATCGATAGCCTCCGTAACTCCGATCTCTCACCGCCTTCATGCCTACCCGCCAAGAAGCGAAAACAATCCCGATCTCCGGATCCGTTTCCCGCCAATCTCGATTCCGCACCTGCCTATCGCTTACCGGCCAAGAAACGAATAACCGCCGTTAACCCGAACTTCCTCTCCGAAGAAAAACCCCTTTCTTTGTTCGATCTCAACCAGGAGTACGATCCGAAATCAGACGTATCCAACAACCCCGTTTCCGAAAAAGTACCGGAAGAAGGAGGAGGAGGAGGAGGAGAAGAAGAAGACGGAGTTACGTGTGCGGTCTGCCAGAGCACCGATGGCGATCCATCGGATCCCATCGTGTTCTGCGACGGTTGTGACCTGATGGTCCACACCACGTGCTACGGCAAACCGCTCACACACGGCGTGCCCGAAGGCGATTGGTTTTGCTCCCAATGTCAGTTTACCGATAACAAACCCGAGGGTTTAGGTTTGTTAACCTGTTGTCTTTGTGGTGTCGACGGCGGCGCTTTGAAGCCGACCAACGACGGCGGGTGGGCGCATATCGTGTGCGCGCTGTTCGTACCCGAGGTGTTTTTCCGCGATCCGGAAGGGAGGGAAGGGATTGATTGCTCTAGGGTTCCTTCTAGAAGATTTGGTAAGAGGTGCTACATTTGCAAGAAATCAAGTGGTTGTGTGATTGATTGCTCTGAGGAGAAGTGTGGTTTGGGGTTTCATGTGACTTGTGGGTTGAAAGAAGATGTTTGTATTGAGTATAAGGAAGGAGGGAGAAATAAGGGAGTTATTGTGGCTGGATTCTGTAAAGGCCATAGTGATTTGTGGATGAAGGTATTGTTTTCAATTTTATTCACATGTGAATAGATTAATTGAAAGTTTTTTTTTGGGGGGTTAAATTTGGAATTAAGAAAATGGTTATTTGTATTGATTTATTTGTTGAATTTTGTTTTGTTTTGCAGCAACAAGCAACTGGGAAGTACAAGATAGTGGCAAGAAATGAAGATAAGTAGCAAGGATTTATTTGCATTTGTGGGAAATTTTTTAAAGTGGTTTTGATAGTTGATGATAGAATTAGAATTTTAAAGAGTAGTAGTTGTTACATTTGTGTGATTTTTAGAGTAATTTAGATGCTGTTTTTAATAATAATTTTCATGTATTTTCATAGTTGGTTGAAGGGGTTTATATGATTCATTTCTTGAAAGCAAAATGAGGTATAAATTGGGAACATGTCACATGACTTTAGATGTTGAACAAGCTTTGAGACTTGTACTTAGATGTTAAACTTGTTGATGTTTTGTTAAGCTTTCAATTGATGTAGTTATCTCGGTGTATTAATCTATCTGGATAAATTGATTTTTTTGTTTGTTTTGAAGTATTTTTCATAAGTGGAAGAGTATGGTCTAATTTTGGTTTTCATGGTTTATTGAAATATCTGAAAGCTCTAAAAATGGTTGATGTGGTTTTTTCTTTTGCTTTAAAAATGGTCATCCATCACTAACTTTGTTAACTTTTTTAGTTAGCATTAGGGGCATTTTTGTCCATTTAAGTTTCTTACTGATTAACCGGGCAGACCTATTAAACAGATTTCGTATACCCTGGTCGATCATAAAAATCTAAGAGCCGTTTTCGATCTTAATCAGTTCTATATTTTAGGAATCAAAGTCAAATTACATTGATTTCGGTTTTGGTTTCAAAGGAAGTAGCTGATGATTCCAATGATCACCCCTGGTTAAAAAAGATTACAACCAAATCCAGTTATCATCTGGGCCGGGTCATGAACCACTTAGAATTGGATCCACCAAAAATACATGGTCTAACTTTGAACATTTGTCAAAATTGCATCCACACCATTAAACTAAAATATGTTTTTACCAAAAGGCCCAGAATACTGTATTCCTTTTGACTCTTACCAATGGCTTCTCATTCCTTCACAGCCAGCAATTCAAGCCTCCACCTTCACTTTTCCACCAAACCCAGATTGAATTCGGGTCTCAAATCATCAAATCTGTTTCTATTAAGCACACCCAGATTTTATCCATCAATTCGCTCCATGGGTTCTTCTTCTTCTTCTTCATCACAGAAACCAGACTCCACAACTCAAGGTTAGTTTTTTAATCCAAAATCTATGAGGGTGTTTGAGATTGCTTTTTGAGGTTTAAAAGTGTTTTTGAGCAAAAGTGCTTATTGACTTATAGCGGTAGTAGAAGGAGTTTTTAAAAAAGTGTTTAGATTAGCTTATCAACTTTTTGAGAATGGTTTGTAGCAATAAGTCAATAAGTTATGGTGTTTGGCTTAGCTTATCAACTTTTTGATAAGCGATTGTAGCAATAAGTCAATAAGTCACAAATTGTGACTTCTTTGAAAACTCCATTTCACCCCCTTGTTAAAACGGAGTTTTAAAACCACTTTTAGATTACACAAACAAGCTTATCAACATATGGACTTCTTGAAGAAGCCAGTAAGTTAATAGGCAGTTTTAAAACTCAATCCCAAACACCCTCTATGTAATCTTGTGGTTGTTTATGCCTTTTTTTTTTAAATAAAAAAGAGATTGGATGTTTGCAGAAGAAGTGATTGGAAAGATGGATTATAAAGCTGTTAGTAATGAAGAATGGAAGAAGAAGCTGAATGGGGAGCAGTTTTATGTAACTAGGCAGAAGGGGACAGAAAGGGCCTTCACTGGGTATGTTAGCTTCTTCTATTTGGGATTGCTTAATTTAAAATAAGCTATGTTTTTTATGTGTTTAAATGGGACTTTTATATAATTGCGTTTGGATTAGCTTATGGCACGATTAAAACATAATAAGTCGATAAGTTGGTTTTTGGCATATCGGCAAATTAATTAGAAATGAATAACTTACGATGGTTAAACACGAGAATAAGTTAATAAGTTAGAACAAAGTGACTTATTAAAAACTTCCTTGTTACCAGTGTGCCAAACTGATATAAGTAAGTTTTTTTAATCCATACGGTAAAAACTTCTTATTATCTGCGGCACATCGAAATAAGTTAGTCGAACACTTTAAATAAACAATCCCAAAGACCCCCCATTAGAGTGTTGATAGATATTTTACTCATATACCATAAGAAATAAACAATGTTCGAAAAAGCTCGCTGCCACGACATGCCGTGGCTCAAGGCTTGTGTCTCACGTCATGTTATGCCTGAAGTACGCCATGGTGTAGTGCGCGGTTTTTCGAACACAATATTTGATTGAACTTATTTTTCCAATGTTTTATTTGATAGTTTTTAACTTATAACTTAGTTAAATTGTTTATTACCATCCGTTCATTGAGTATGAGTAGGGAAACATATGTTTATGTATATAATGCTATATATGATATAGATATTTACTACCATAAGTCACGCCTTGAAAAGCGCCATGTCCTCGCTGTGGCCTCTAAGACTTGAGGCTTGCCCTTTTTGGCACGCCACGCAACGCCTCGCACTATTTAGAGCCATGGAAATAAACAAGGATAAGTTGAGTCATAGTGTAGAGTCCCTTAGGGTGCGTTTGGTACGCAGACGGACAGGACAGGACAGGTGTCCAGCGTTTGGTAAAACATTATAAGACTGGACAGGACAGGGCATAACCGGTTAAAATGACCAATTTACCCTTGATGCCAAAACGATGTTTGAACCAAATCAAGAACAAATCGATCATAAAATCGATTACCATCAAATTCATGAACCACAAAAACCAAAATATGAACCACAGGACATGAACCAAAATCATGAACAAAATCACGAACTACATGAACCAAAATCATGAACCACAAAATCCAAAATATGAACCACAGGACATGAACCAAAATCATGAACAAAATCACGAACTATATGAACCAAAATCATGAACCACAGGAACCAAAATATGAACCACAAGAAGCAAAATCAAAAGGAACAAAAATCGATTACCAAATCTGAAACCGGCGACGGAGTATGGACGGCGACGGCGAGCATGACAATTGTTCGGTATTTGTTAAGGCAAAGACCAGTAAAATAATCAATTTTTATCGTTAATGTGTTAGTTGTAGGGGTTCCTTTACTGCTTTACCATTTAGAGTCGGTTTCATTTGTGAACCACGGAAAGAGTATGAACTTGTAAACCTAATCATAGCACTTGATCAAAATAATCAAGGACCGATATGGATTCATAGGAAATACGAAAATACGAAATATATGGAATGTCAATGATTATGGAAATATGATAACGTTTCATAGAATTTTATTGGATTTCATAGGTTTACATAGTTTATAACCTTTTTTTGGTTCACAAATGATTTTGCCTCTTACCATTTAATCAATATAAATGATTTTTATAAATACAAAATATTTGACATAAATATTCTCTAAAAAGTTTACATTCAAAATCAAAAGCTCTAAATATTTTTTATTCTATATCCTATTCACGGAAGCAATAATGCTTAAAATCACATTCATAAGTATTTTATCTCCTTTAAACGTTGGTTTTATTGAGAAGGTTCATTTGTAAACCAATAAAAGAGTATAAATTGTGTGAACCAATCCACACCCTTGATTTTCAAAAACGTTTCCATATTTCCATAATCATTGACTTACCATATATTTCACATTTCCAATTTCCTATGAATCCATATCCTCCTTTGATTTTTTTGATCAACGGCTATGATTAGTTTACATGGTTTATACCCTTTTATTGGTTTATAAATGAACCTACATCTGGTTTTATTTCCTCTCAAATTTGCATTTCTTTTTAATTTATTTTTTGTAACAAAATATACCATTAAGAATTAACACGATACACGTCCTGGGACGTTGTTCCACTTCGTTTCTGTCATACCAAACCTGAAACAATGGTCCTTGTGTGTACGAAACGCAACTTTGATGCCATGTAAACTAGATGAACATAGATTGCCTTAGAGGATAAAGTCTCTGTAATAATGATAGACCTTTACTCTGATAACATAACAAAATATGTTTAAGCTCGTTAGATTATTTTCCAAAAGAGTCCTTGAGGAATGAAAGTGCGTTCATAATAAAAATTGGTCAAAATCTAGCTGATATGATTCTATATGACTATGGAAACGACTTATTTGTTGACGAGATGGTATTTTGCGACAACTTTTTATTCAGGGAGTACTGGAACACGAAAACCAAAGGAACTTACCACTGCATCTGTTGCGATACTCCACTATTCGAGTAAGTTAGAAAATATCGAGAGTAAACGACATTCTTGCGTTTTGAGAATATATGGTTTAAAGTTGTGGGTTTTTAATTTTTAAAGGTCGTCCACCAAGTTCGACAGTGGAACTGGTTGGCCCTCGTACTATGAACCAATCGGAAGTAACGTGAAGTCGAAGCTAGACCTATCTATCATCTTCATGCCTCGACAAGAAGTCGTGTGTGCGGTTTGTGATGCTCATCTTGGTCATGTCTTTGATGACGGCCCTCCTCCCACCGGGAAACGTTATTGCATCAATAGGTATGTCATCTTTTTGGTGTTTATCAAACTGAATAATGAAAACCAAACTAACCCAGTAAATCCCTGATGAAATTTTACCTGAAATAGTAAATGGGTTTTAATTTCTGGATTGAATTGTGAAATGTTGGTTTGTGTTGTAATTAATGGAGTAAATGTTTGTTTGTGCAGTGTGTCCCTGAAGATGAAGCCCAACTAGGAATCAACCAGGAACCCAAGCCAACAACAACAACATATAAGTAGATAAATCATTTTTCTTTTTCTTTTTGTATTGTACAAGAAATACCAAATTTATTATAATATACTATACTGTATGTGAGATGAGCAATTATATAAACTATACAATCAGCAGGCGCACCGACCCAGACACCTGCCCCGACCCACGACCCAAATCCATCTTTTCTCTCTTCCTTTTTGACCCCATCCGACCCGCTGCCCCGGCCCATGCTCCAACCGAATTAAACCCTATACCCATTTTCAAATTTACATATTAGCCCCATGAACTTATAATATTTGTTCACCTTATACCTTTACTTTTCAATATTTCATTTTATGTTCTAGTTATATATCGTATATTGGCTAAAATATGTTAAAAAAATACGTTTTAATTTTAACAAATTATGTCATTATATTCGTATCGTCGATACGATTGAAATGAGCCTAATATTGAATATTTTTTGATGTAATTATTTATTATATACTATATATAGTACGACTATATGAAACCTTGATATTTGTAGAAACTACATTTTAACCTATAGACTTATAATATTTATTCATTTTATACTTTTAGTTTTCTATATTTTATTTTATGTTTTAGTCATATATCGTATATCAGTTGGAACATGTTAAAAAACACGTTTTAATCTTAACAGAATACGTCATTATAATCGTACCGTCGGTACGTTCGAAATGAACCTAATATTGAATACTTTTTTATGTAATTATTTTATTATATACTATATATAATACGATTATATGAAGCCAAAACCCTGTTCATAAACAGTAGCTACCAGCATTTGGAGAAATTACATTTTAGCCCCTTAAACTTATAATATTGATTTCACTTTATACCTTTTAGTTTTCTATATTTCATTTTACATTTTAGTCATATATCGTATATTGCCTGAAATATGTTAAAGTGTCGGTGCCTACTGTTCATGAACAGTCTTTTGGCTTCCTGGTAATTGTTACTAGTATTAGAATCTCCTAAAATTAATTTTTTTTGATTTTTTTGATTCCTTAAATCTTTTCATTTATTTTGTTAAACCTTTCGTATGACAACATTTGTACAAACTTTATATTTCATATAAATCCATGTAGTTTACGATCAAATCTATCACAGTTTATAACCCGGCGCAAAGCCCGGACTCTTAATAGGTAACTTTCTTCTAAATATTATTCACAACAACAGACCTTTACAATATTAACAAAACTCTTCGCAACGAAGCGCGGGCAAACCCCCTAGTTGATACACAATATGGAGGGTTTAACTTTTTTCAGAGAGTATGATTTTGGATATCAGTATTTTTTTTATTATTATTATTATTAAACTAACAATGGTTGTGTATCAATAATAATAAAAATACTGATATAATCATACCACCGCCATCCTCACCACTAGTAGTATCGTTGTTTACCATTTCCGCCTCTACTATAACCACCGTCATCAGTTACATCAAATTTTCATTCAAATTTGGTGTTATTATATATATATATATATATATATGAAATTATTTAAAAATGTTTATAAATTATATTATTTACTTTATTTATGTCAATTATAACTATTGTGTGATATATAAAATCATCAAATAATTTTTTGGTGGAACTTTTATAGTTCTGTCATCTCTAGTCCTAGGCGTACCAAACACCAAGCCGACATTTGTTCTATCCAGTTGGCCAGTGCAGTCCTACTATCTTATCTTGTTCAGCTTTGTACAATCATGTATGCGTATCAAATGCTACCTAGGAAGCTAGTTTTTTTTTTTTTAATTGGGAGGGATAAATTTGAAAATTTTGGTTTTTGCATAAATCTCTCCCTAGAAGCTTACTGAATAAGCTGGTTTCTATATTATTAAGTCACTACCAAACAATCATGTATAGTTGACAAAGTAAGTTGTGAGTTCCATTAAACTCATTAAACTACTAACAAACAAGCCCCAAGTCCAAAATGGATAAAGTTGTCTTTGAATTAATTTGTTTGTACAGGTTGAGAAGGGTTTTTTAATTGAGAGGGGAAAGTTTCGGAAAAACTTGGCTTTCTGTATAAGGGCTCACTAGATGCTTACTAAATAAGTCACTTTTTATATCGTTAAGCCTCTACCAAATAGTCATATATAGCTTACCGAATAAGCTGTAAATCTTATTAAGCTTATTAAGCTGCTAACAAACAGACCTTTAGCTAGCTTTAAGACTCAAGAGTTAACGTGAATTCTTTTTACAAGGGAAAAATTGGTATTTTTCTTCGGATTGTTTATTTGATATAACTGGTTATTATAACTTTTTCTTCTATCTCAGGTACAAGTTTGAATCCAATTTATTTCATTTACTTAGCTTTAGCTTTTCTAATTTAAGATTTTATTATGCTTTAAAAAGGAAAATTAATTGCTTTAACTATTTTTATCATATGTGATTTTATGTGATTTCTTAGCCATTTTCTTTCCTAAATTTATGAAAATAACATTCAGACCCGTCATTTTTTTTACATTTTCTACCCAAGTTAGCCAAAAGTTAACATCTTCTACCCAAGTCCGCCAAAAAAGCTACATTTTCTATGCGGGTCGCCAAAGAATTTACATTTTCTACGCAGGTCCGCGATTGCAGATGTACTATGGCCAACGTGATGGCTATTTTCATAAGTTTCAGGAGAAAATGACTAAGAGATCAAACATACGGAAGAAGATGACTAAAATAATTAATTTTCTCTTTAGAAAATATATCATGAAAAAGACTAGGGGGCGACTGATTCACGAAATGGAATTTGATGGAATTGGAATTCATCAAGGAATTTGACTTTGAAGAAATTGGAATGAAATTTGATGAAATTTAACCATGCATTTTCGTTGTGTTTGGTTGGATGGACTTGGAATGGAATTGTAAAAGGTAAGGTGAGCAAAAACCAAACCGAAAATCGAAAATAGTCCGGTTTTGGTTTTGGTTTCCATCTCGACCGGGAAAATTTGAAATCGAAAAAAACGAGAAACTAAAACTGATAATCGAAAACGGTTCGGTTTTGGTTTCTATCTTGACTGGAAAAGGCCGAACCGAAACCGAAAAGAAGAGAGAAACCAAAACGGAAAAAATGAATTGAAAATCGAAAACGGATTGGTTTTGGTTTCTATCTAAACCGGAAAAAACCGAACCGGAACCGAAAACAAGAGAGAAACTAAAATGGAAAAAAACGAACTGAAAATCAAAAACGGTTCGGTTCCATCTCGACAGGAAAAAACCGAACCAAAACTGAACATACTCGTTTTCCCCCAAAATCGAACCAAACTGCTTTAAATTATATTACATACAAATAATATAATTTAATTAATAAAAACAAAGATTGAAAGTAGAGATTGCCGTAAAAGGACTTGAAATGAAAGAGCAATAGATGGAGCTTAGAAAGCCATAAATAAAGAAAACGAGAGGGGAAATGGACAATTCCAATAAATTCTATAGGTTATCTTATATAATGATGAAATCCATGTTTGAAAGAATTTAAAGTTTTGGGTTTATGACTTATAAGGGTAACTAACTATCTGATTTGTACACATGTTACCATGAAAC